>JAQJVL010002788.1:0-81315 GCA_035578905.1 Stictocephala bisonia | reverse complement strand
TAATACTAGTTGATAGGAAATCACTCACGGCTGGTTAGAGAAAGTGTGGCCTGATCTGAAGAATAGGTATGTAGCAGAAGACATTTTCAATGCTGACGAAACTGGGTTGTTTTACAAACTGACACCAAACAAAACTTTGAAATTCAAGCCAGAAAAGTGTATTGGAGGGAAATTATCAAAGGAAAGAATCACAGTTTTTAGTGGCAGCTAACATGACTGGTACAGTGAAAAGAAAACTTTTAGTGATAGGAAAATCACAAAATCCACATTCTTTTAAAAACATTAAGCGTCTGCCTGTGACTTACAAAGCCAACAAGAGTGCATGGATGACTTCTAAAATTTTTGAAGAAGAAATAAGAAAATGGGATTGAGTTAAAAAAAAGGGGAACAAAATTTTGCTTCTTGTAGATAACTGCCCTGCACATCCTGCAATAGCCGATCTTCAAAACATAGAACTTCATTTCTTACCAGCCAACACCACAAGTGTCCTTCAACCAATGGACCAAAGTGTCATAAAAAGCCTTAATAGTCACTACAGAAGAAGGCTTTTAATGGAATTGGTAGTCAGATGGAAATTTTAAGGCCACTATCTTAGATGTAGTGCAGATGATCGCCAGAGCATGGGAAGACGTGTCAGACAAGATGATTAAGCACTCCTTTAAGCATGCAGGATGGGTGGATCATGCTGCGAGAGAAGATGACTGTGATGGCGATGGCGATGATGACTTGCCTTTAACGGTTTGGGCTCAACAGTTACAGCTTCCCACAGTTTATGAGCCAGAAGATCTGCAAAATTATGAAACCGTTGACGAAGCAGTGGCTACAACGGCTGGAGCTTCAGATGCAAGATATCCTCAATGCAGTACGAGTGAATGAAGATGAAGACAGTGACCAAGAGGAATTTGATCCAGAGCCAGAACCAGTCCCAACTCCTGAACAGGCATTGGAAGCAGCTAAAATCCTCCACAAGTTCTTCACTCACTACGAAGACGATCCAGCGGCTACAGAGGATGTTTCACGCTTGCAAGATAAAGTTAAATTATTGCTACGGAAGACAAAAAAACGGCAAACCACGTTGAAAGACTTATTTCATTAAAATTTTGGTACGTATGTACAGTAATGCGTACGGTTTAGTTCAATGTTACGTATACAGTATAATTTTACATTGTATTGATAATTACTGTTTGTTAAGATATTTATATATAAATTTTATTACAGTATTCTATTGTCTCTTATTATTCAATTTGGAGTATGTCTAGATAAGAGTGCACGTGAACCTGTTGCTCCTGTGTTTTTCGCTGTTTTCAGTGGTATATTTTTCTGGTTTTGTGTTGAAAGTTGGTATAGCACTGTAGTTAGGCATTGTGGACACTTAGGTAAGATTATTTTAATATTTTTGCATCTAGTATTTCCAAAAAACTCTTATCAGTTCTTAACAATGCCAACTGACCGTTCCCCCACTGCTCCACCAGTCACTCGGTCCCAAGGACCTATTGGTGTGGGGAAAGATAAGAAACCAGTGCAGAGAACTTTGTCTGACCCATCCGGCGGCTTATCGAGTGAACTGACGGCAGCTATTCAGTCTGCGATTAACAATGCCCTGTGTTCTGAGGCTTTGCTCACTAAGCTAGCTGATAAGATCTCGCAGACTGTCAATGACAACTTGACCTCTGCGCTCCAAGCTGCTAACAGCCGTATTGACCAGCTCACGGAGGAGGTAACGTCGCTGCGAGACCAACTGCAGCGACAGGAGTTGCGGCATGATGACCTGGCCCAGTATCAACGACGTAACAACCTCCGAGTCTTCGGTGTTCCGGAGACTTCGGGAGAAGATACTGATGGTTTGTTGCTGAGTATATTCAAGGATCAGCTCGGCGTTGATGTTGGGTTAAAAGACATCGACAGGTCACATCGAGTTGGACGACTCCAGAGGTCGGCGCCTGGCATAGAGATGAGACCACGACCCATCTTGGTGAAATTTGTGAGCTACAGACAACGGCGGGCTGTCTTCTCTGTAAAGAAAAGGCTTAAGGGAACCAAGATCAATATCAGAGAAGACCTCACAGCATCCCGATTGATGGATTACAAAAATGCTGTTGCAAAATATGGTTTAAGACGGGTTTGGACCCAGGATGGACGTATCCGGTGGGTTGATGAGCGTGTAGGCAGGGGGGATGTAGCAGATAAAGCTGATATATAATTGGATGTTATTATATATAAGATATCAATTTAGAATTTGTAGTACTGTATATAAAACTATACGTCATCATTCATCATTACTTGTTATTTTATTTTAATACAACTATTGCAGTATTATTATTATTTTCTTTTCTTACATGTGTACTGTCTTACTCAGTTGTTTAGTTTTATTTAATTTTCCTTTCATTATTCTTCTTAAATGCAGTATTACACATCTTATACTGAATTAAGTACATACATTTCTTGTCTTATTTTGCTAAAATTTAATTTAAATTTGTTATTTGTTCAATATTATTTTACTGTGTATACAACGAAACAAGTTTATATAAAGTTATTAAATTACATATTTTGGTTTATTATTCGTTTCATCATTGTTATGTGTAATTATGTGTAGGCCTAATCTATGTTTTTTCATATTAAATTACCTTAAATTAAAGTTAAATTAAATTACCCAAATAAACATAATTTATTGTCATAAACAACATCAGTCACTGGTAATTTTAAAGTTAAAGTAAATATCAACTGATTGCCTTTGATTATTTTACTAATTGTTTTTAGTTTATACTTTTTAATTTTCTTTACATTATATATTATTTTTGTTTAGTATATATAGGAGTAATGTGGGTCTGTATATGTTTAAGATGTATTTTTATTTAGTCCTTTTTGAAAATTTAAATTAATTTCAACTGTTAGTCTTTAGTTATACAATAATTTGTTCTGTATTTCATTTATTTTCATTTCTTCACATTATAATTCATAGTCCATGTGTTTGATTTATTGTTTATACTAATATAATATTTTGTAATTTGTTACCGAGTGAGGTCTATGAATTATTTTAGTAACATTTATACGTATATTATTATTACGTTTATTGTATAAATATTGTAATGTATGGATATAACAATATGTAAGTAGATTAACACTGATATGTCATCATACAGGAGTACAGGCCAATGTCACCTAAGCGTGCCTGTATAATACATGCTCTGTGTGCACATTTATTCTAAGCTTTATGTTATATATTCATTTCTTTTAATTTGTTGTATGATTGTGCTGAATGTATGTGTGCTTGTAGAGTCCAGCTTTGTACTGCCGACTGTGGTCTGTGGTGCCCCGTGGTCCGTCGCACTTTTCTTTGGTACAGGGTCATGACGACCCTGCCGCGCCCGGGCCCGACGTCTCCACTGAGCAACTTCTCTATCATTCCTTATCACCTTATCGCCGTTTCTGCAAGATAGTTCATATTAACGCTCAGTCTGTACCTTGTCATATTGATGAAATCCGCTCACTATTTAGAACTCCATTTTGTGATTGTATTCTTATATCCGAATCGTGGCTCAAGCCTCATATACCCTCAGCTTCTGTAGACATACCAGGATACACTCTCTATCGTAATGACCGTCTGTTTTCTGGAGGTGGGGGCACAGCGGTTTACATTAGGTCCTCTATTACTACTAAGGTATTGGAGATCTCTGACACCTCAAGACCATTTCGACCTGAGTGGATGTTTATGGATATATCACTTAATGGTGTTCATATGCTCCTTGGACTTTGTTACCGACCACCTAAAGTGGGCTTCTTGGCAGAATTCGAAAGTGTCCTGTTAAGACTGATGCCTCGGTATAGTCATGTCATTGTGACGGGTGATTTTAATACTGATTTACTGGGACGAGACAAGTATGACAAACGACAACTTACCACTATGTTTTACTCAAGTAACTTAACTTTACTCCCTTTTCAGCCCACTCACCACACTGATCACTCTGACACCTTGATTGACCTGCTAGCAGTTAGTGACTCAACTCGAATTGCACATCATGGCCAGTTGTCTGTCCCAGGGATATCAAAACATGACCTTCTGTACTGTGTCTATAAAATCACATCGCCACAGCACGTGCCTAAGTTTGTTTCTTTTCGAAATTTTAAAAGTATTAACCCTGCTAACCTTTTAGCAGATGCTAGAAATTTGAATTGGGACACAGTTTTATCTGCTTTTGATGTTAACATTATGGTCGACAACTTCAATGATATTTTTGTCAATCTACTGGACAAACATGCCCCTGTTGTAACCAAGCGAATAACCAGGCAACCTTCCCCTTGGATCACTCCTGCCATACGTCATTTAATGGCCCAGCGTGACTCTATCCATAGGAAATTTAAGAGGACTAAGGACCTCATTGATAGAAATGTCTATAAACATCTACGAAATAGAGTTAAACAAGAAATGTGAAATTCAAGAGCTAGGTACATATATACATATTTCACTGAAAATAAATCATCTACTGAACGCTGGCGTATGATCAAGAAGTTGGGGGTGTCCAGGATTAAACCTGATAGTCCCATCTCAGTAAATCTTAATGAGCTTAATAATTACTATATTAATCTCCCTGTTGATAACACTGGGGCTGTTGTATTTTCAGATCATCTAAGATCTCAGCTTCCAACTCCTCGTGATTCATATTTTACTTTAACTATGACAAATGAGAATGAGGTCTATAAATCCATTATGATGATTAAAAGTAATGCGATTGGGGTAGACAACATTTCTATGAAGTTATTAAAAGTTATAATCCCCGCAGTTTTACCTGTTATCACGACAATCCTGAACAAATCACTTGCAACCTCAATATTCCCATCTGCCTGGAAATCAGCGATTGTTCGGCCAATCGCCAAGACGTCCTCTCCATCTTCTCCATCTGATTATCGTCCAATCAGTATCTTACCTGCGCTCTCTAAATGTCTTGAGAGGATTGTTCACCAACAAGTGTGTAATTATCTTTCTAGTAATGATCTTCTTGGTAAGTTTCAGTCAGGTTTTCGGAGAAATCACAGTACCACCACTGCACTTCTATATATCACTGAGGGTATTCGAAAAGCTATGGACATCAGACAAGTGACATTGCTCACTCTGTTTGATTTTTCTAAAGCGTTTGATTGTGTCTATCATCCACTGCTCAAAGTCAAACTTTCTCATCTTGGTTTCTCGTCTGACAGTATTTCCTGGTTTGAGTCCTATCTGACTGGCAGGCGTCAGCGTGTACATGTGAATAACGAATACTCTAATTGGGGAAGTGTAACCAAAGGTGTCCCTCAGGGCTCTGTACTTGGACCTCTACTGTTTACTTTGTACATCAATGACTTGTCCAACAGCATTTCTCACTGTAAATATCACCTTTATGCTGACGATTTACAAATATACTCTCACGTTGATGTATCAGACTTAAATGAAGGGGTTAATAGAATGAATTCTGACATTAAATCTATTGGTGACTGGGCGTTCAGGCACAGCTTAAGACTGAACAACAACAAGACTCAACCTATTATTATTGGACATAACAGACTGATGGCACAGATTGATCTTGATACAGTTCCCCGTATCTCTATTGATAATAATTCACTTAACTACTGTGACAAAATTAAGAACTTGGGACTCCTTATGAATACTACACTTACATGGTCTGATCATGTATCTTTAACATGTAATAGGGTTTTTGCTGGTATTCACACTCTTAAGAGATATTATAACTGTTTACCTTTAGATGTTAAGATTATGCTAGTAAAAACTCTTGTATTTCCCCACTTTGACTACTGTGACATTGTCATCAATGACATGCCTACCCATCTTTCTGATAAACTTCAACGAGCGCAGAACTACTGTCTACGTTATATTTTCAATCTTCGTCGAGATGAACATATCACTCCTTACTTCAGACGGCTAAATTTACTAAAGTTACTTGAGTACAGAAAGGTCAAAATTTTATCTTTACTGTACAATGTTCTTCAATCCAAAAATCCTTCTTATTTAGCTTCAAATTTTGTGTTTAACTTCAGCATAAGTAATCGGGACACGCGTCAGGGTTCTTCAATGTTAACTATTCCAGCTCATCGAACAGCACTTTACAATAGATCTTTTACTGTCACTGCCTGCAGATTGTGGAATAAACTTGATCCTTCAACTCGAAATATTGATAGTCGAGCTCGGTTTGTTGCGGCACTAAGGGAGTGGTTGTCGGCGGATTCGTGGGGGTTGTAGGCCTTGGCCGTGCTGTCAATGCTGGACTGAGTGTATGTGTGATGTATGTTTGTTGTGAACTTGGAATACTTTTTATTTATTATTATTTTATTCATTATATATGTTTTTTTTATTTATTATTTATTTTTTATTTGTTTATTTATTTTATTTTATTTATTTATTTTTTCGTGTAAGTAATTAGTTTTGTTTTCTTCTTTGTTTTATGTTCTTTCATGCTTTATGCTTAATTTGTTTAGTTTTAATTATCTTGAAACTCTGATTTTTAAAAATTGTTGTTTAGCTTATAAATAATGTGCTCAGCAGCAGTGAACACGTAAGAACTCTTTAAATATACTCATTTTAGTTAAGTATTAATTTTTCTTTATGAGGTTAAGTGTAAGAGAGGACCTAATGGTCCTAACTTTGCCTCAGAAAATAAAACATTTTTCATTTCATTTCATTATTAAACCTTCATTATGCTGCTGTACAGAATATTTCCCATAGGTTTGGTAAGAAAAATGTTTCTCTCTTTATAACGATCTCTCTCTATAACGATGAAATCGCTTGGTCCCTTGCATATCGTTATAAAGAGAGTCTACTGTATGTTTTTTGAAAAAATACCAAATAACAGAGAAAAGAATTGCTGCGTCTGTAGTGCTGCAAGCACTAAGAGTGGGGGGAAAAGAAAAAAAATCCACCTTTAAATGTACCAAATGCAAAAAGGGTTTACACACCAAATGTTACCTAAACCACAAATGTTAAAGCAAGTTAATCGCTAGGCCTACTCAGTTTTTAACACAGTTTGTAATAAACTGTAAATATTTGATAAATGATGTTTTTTTCTCGATTTTGAACATTTGTGTAATTTATTCAAGTGCTGTAAACATAATTAATAGATGAAATAAGTAGTTATTGGTAACCTAGCAACAAACAAAATAGATGTTTAACGATGGCCTATTTTTTTAATACGTACTTTTTTTGAAAAGTGTCCATAAAAACTTTATCTATGGAAGAAAATGAACAAAAATTTGAAATGTTATTCAGTATCAGTTATATAATAGTGTACAGTGTTTAGTTTGATTTTTACTAATTCAAAAAAAATTTATATATTGAACTTTCTACGGATTTTATTTTTGGATGTAAAAAAAGGTGTGTTTTTTTTATTTTTATATAATTTGTATGACTATTTTTATCTTATGCTTGGTGATGTTTGTTAAGAAACTCCTTCCAAAAAAAAAAAAAAAAAAAAAAAATCATTGAAATTGGTTGGAAAATAATAAAAATATTAGGTGTTAATTAGAATACTGTCAAAACCATAAAAAGTGCCTTGGGCTTTTATGCTGATCACTATGGAAAATAGCTGGGCTTTTATGCAGATCGTCCAAAAAAATCTGGGAGTTAAAGGGTTAGACTTTACATTTTTCATAAAATGAAAGAACTTCTATCAGAATAGTAATTTGTAAATAGTAACGTCACTGTTTTTTTCATTTTAATTTTTTCAACACACATTGTTTTAACTACAAATATAATGTTTTTGAATTTTAAACAAAGATGACCTAAAAATTGTATTAAATATTTTTTAGAGTCCTTCTTAGGATGTACTTTTTGACATCTTGGTTACCTAATGTCAGCAAAGACTTAAGAATATTGAAATTGAAAGGGTTCTGTTTATTTTATAAGATCTCATTTCATGTGGTATTTAGTAATAAACATTTGTCTACTTGTATTTATTATGTTCTTTGATTTGATTTTAACTCGTAAATGTTACTCATAGTTTCAGTAGCTATTTAAACTTTACATTTTTTATAGGTAAGGAATTTTTTTATATCCTAGTTTAATTTTACAGGGTCAGTTTCAATTTGATCTTTGTCATATTTTTAATAAAGTTTATATTTCTCCACAAAAAATCGTTTCATTGTTTCTGTAACGAAAAAACTACAGATTTGATTTTTTGATGGAGGGGGAAGAACCGGAACCGAGAACCGAAATCACGGAACCGGTATCGGAACCAGAACCGAAAAAATCTGGAACCGATCCATCCCTAAATAAAACTAAAACTAAACTGGTAGATTAGAATGAGTAGATCATTACCATTTTGAACTTTTACTGTCTCAAAATACTGTAAGATGATAATTATACTAAACATTTCAATATTTAAGAGTCATTTTTACAAACCCATGTTGCTGGTGTTTTAGTAGGCCTCACTGGTAAAATATTTATGTTGTGAGTTTTAGACTTTTTAATTTGTTGTTGTTGTGATTGTCACTTATAGGCTATTCGTTTAAATATTTCAGTTTATGACATAGCATCAGGAGTGTGGGCGTACTTCAATCTTATGACATAGCATCAGGAGTGTGGGCGTACTTCAATCTTATGACATAGCATCAGGAAGGTGGGCGTACTTCAATCTTATGACATAGCATCAGGAGTGTGGGCGTACTTCAATCTTATGACATAGCATCAGGAGTGTGGGCGTACTTCAATCTTATGACATAGCATCAGGAGTGTGGGCGTACTTCAATCTTATGACATAGCATCAGGAGTGTGGGCGTACTTCAATCTTATGACATAGCATCAGGAGGGTGGGCGTACTTCAATCTTATGACATAGCATCAGGAGTGTGGGCGTACTTCAATCTTATGACAAACATCACCAAGCATAAGATAAAAATAGTCATACAAATTATATAAAAATAAAAAAAACACACCTTTTTTTACATCCAAAAATAAAATCCGTAGAAAGTTCAATATATAAATTTTTTTTGAATTAGTAAAAATCAGGAGTGTGGGCATACTTCAATCTTATGACATAGCACAGGAGTGTGGGCGTACTTCAATCTTATGACATAGCACAGGAGTGTGGGCGTACTTCAATCTTATGACATAGCACAGGAGTGTGGGCGTACTTCAATCTTATGACATAGCACAGGAGTGTGGGCGTACTTCAATCTTATGACATAGCATCAGGAGTGTGGGCGTACTTCAATCTTATGACATAGCATCAGGAGTGTGGGCGTACTTCAATCTTATGACATAGCACAGGAGTGTGGGCGTACTTCAATCTTATGACATAGCACAGGAGTGTGGGCGTAATTCAATCTTATGATGCTAATTCAAGTGTTGCAAAATGCAAACTTTGTTCAAAGGTAATTTCCAGAGGTGGGAAGAGCGAAACAACTTCAAACCTAATGAAACATTTAAATGTTATGCACTATATTGACTTAACCTCCACAAAGAATATTTCTAAGAAAAAAAAACTTGTTCAAGTTTAGACTCCTTTTTAAAAAAGAACAGATATTACCTACTGCAATGGATATTGATAAAAACTTAGGTACGCTTAAAGAAGTAGATGTACCTCTGGCTTGATCCAATTTATCAAAGAGGTTTAAAGACATGTCAAGGCCTATTACCTCCACAGGAACATCACATAACAAATTAACACAACTAAAATACATTATATTAATAGCTCAAACTTTTTTACATTATTACAAACTGAAAGGTATATATATTTTTATTTTTATTACTGAATATGATTGCTAATTTACTCATATTTTATATTTTCTTTAAAATAGGCCTATTCAGTTAGAAAAAAAGGTAGTATCTGCAAAAATTTGTATTTTGATTTGGATATGCATTTATATGTTTTATAATATGAGGAATCTATTGGACTAAGCAAAAAAGACGTATCTGCAATACTTCCAACAGCAGCTAATAATAAAAGCAGCATCTGCATTGCATTTACTGCTATTTTACTTAGTACACTGCTGATACTGCCTTTATCTTTAACAGGTTAAAGATAAAGGTTAAATTGGTTGTTAAATTGCCCCCCAAAGTCCAACTCCTCGTCCACGTCGTGGGGGGTGGAAACGGCACTAAAGTAGGGGATTGCTTATCAGGGCGAATACCAGTGGGGACTTGTCCCTGGTACCTCCAAGGTTGCTGGTCCGGTCTGATGAGAACCCTGAAACAGTGACGGCTAACGGAGCTCTGGTGAAACAGCTGCGTCAGGCCTAGCAAGCCGGTAGCGAAGAGAAATTGCTTTCAAAAACAAAGCCAAGCCTCGGAAGGACGGATCAAACGGTAAAGACTGGAAACGAAACAAACTGAGATTCGGTACGCTGAATATACTGACGCTGACGGGTAAGGTGGAGGAATTGGTGGATGTGATGAGAAGGAGGAGAGTGGACCTGATGGGACTGAGCGAAACAAAATGGAGGGGAAGTGGGGAGAAAGACTTGAGAGACGGAGCGAGATTATTCTGGAGTGGATGCGAGAATAGAATGATTAACGGTGTAGCGGTGGTGGTTAGCAGGAGGTTGAGGGATATGGTTGAGAAAGTGGAGAGAATATCAGACAGACTCATTTTACTGACATTAAAGATTGAAGAGCAGCAATTAAAAGTTGCACAAGTATATACACCACAGACAGGGAATACACAAGAAGAAAAGAGTGAGTTTGAGGAACAACTGCAGGACAACTTGATAGGGGTAAACATAGTCATGGGAGACTTAAACGCACAGGTGGGCAGCGATAGGATGGGCTATGAAGATGTGTTGGGTAGTTTTGGGTATGGAAACAGGAATGAAGAAGGACGTAGACTCCTGGACTTGTGCCAGAGAAATGGATTGGCAATAGGAAACAGTAGGTTTAAGAAGAGGACGAGTCATGTTATTACACGGTACAGTTGGGATTTGACGACTGGAAGCGTCATTGATTATGTCCTTGTAGACAGGAGTTGGGGAGAAAGGTTGATGGACATTAAAGTTATTCCAAGTGTAGCCTTGGATGGGGATCATAGGCTGTTGGTGGGAGTTTTCCGAGTTGCAATTAAGGAAATGAGAGTTCAAAAAACTATTAAACGGATAAAAGTGTGGGAATTACAGGATAGAGAGAAGTTGGAACAATATAAGTCGGCAGTTGCGAAGAAAATACCCAAGACGGAAGGGGGGGAAATAGATACAGAATGGGAGCTTTTTAGGAATACTTTAGTTGATACGGCAGGAGAGATATGTGGGAAGACGGCAGAGAGGCGGAAGGAGAGAGAGACATCATGGTGGAATGAGTCAACTAAAAAAGCGGTGAGAGAGAAAAATAAAGCCTGGAGAGTGTGGTGTGAAACTAGAAGTGATGAAGACAAGGAAAGATATCGCACGAAAAAAAGGGAGTGTAGGAGAATTGTCCAAGAAGAGAGGGATAAGGCATGGAATGTATTTACAGAAAAGTTGGAAGAAGATGTAAGTGGAAATAAGAAGATGCTATACAAAATGATGAGGAACAAGAAAAGAAATACAGAGGGTGTGAGAAGAATGGAAACAGAAAATGGAGATGTAGTTGAGGATGAAAATGGCCTAAAGGAATTGTGGAGAAATCATTTCGATTCAATGTTGAATATGGGAACAGGACAGGGAGATGGAGAAGTAACAAACAAAGAAGAACTTAGCAAAATGGAGAGGTTAACATGGAAGGAGTTAGAGGAAGCTGTTAAGAGTATGAAGAAAGGAAAGTCACCAGGTCCAGATGGAGTAACAGTGGAGATGATTACATGTCTGGGCCCAGTCGGGATGCAATGGTTGATGAGACTTCTTACAAGTGCATGGAATAGTAAAAAGGTACCGGATGACTGGGGAAAGAGCGATATCATTGCGTTACATAAGAAAGGGAGTAAGAAAATATGCAATAATTATAGAGGTATATCCTTATTGAGCCATACAATGAAGATTTTTGAAAGGATAATTCTCAATAGGATAAAGGTTGGGATAGAAGAAGCTCTTAGTGAGGAGCAGCATGGCTTCAGACCGGGAAGGAGCACAGTTGATCTCGTCTTCGCCACTAGACAACTCATGGAGAAGCATTGGGAGTTCAATAAAAGACTGGTACTGGTTTTTATTGATATAAAGAAAGCTTATGACAGTGTTAAAAGAACAATGGTGTGGGAGAGCTTGAGAGAGATTGGGATAGGGAATACATATATTGAGTGGATAAAGGAGCTGTATAGGGTGAATAAGAGCAGAGTGAGAACAATAGTGGGCGAGACGGAATGGTTTGATGTAAGGAGAGGTTTGAAACAGGGTAGTGTGTTATCGCCGGCACTGTTTAACGTTGTGATGGAAATAATTTTGAGGAAGGTGAAATTATTGGTTAAAAGTGACGTCAATGTTATGATATTTGCAGATGATATTGTAATTTGGGGGGAAGATGAGGAGGAAATACAACGACAGTTGAATTGCTGGAACGATCAGATGAAGAGGAGGGGGTTATATATAAGCACTGAGAAAAGCGAAGTAATGGTGGTGGGGAGAGATACTAATCTAAGACAAAACATAACCGTTGAAGGGAAACCATTGCAATTGGTTAACCACTTCACTTACTTGGGGACAGTAATGACGAGTGACGGCAGGCTTGATAGAGAGATTACTGCTAGATTGGAGAAGGGGGCACGTTTTTACCGAAGTGTTAAACACCTGTTGTGGGATAGGAAAGTGCCAAGGACTGCTAAAACCGTCATGTACAAAACGTATTATAGGCCCGCTCTCACGTATGCAGCAGAGACGTGGAAAATGACAGAGAAAGAGTGGAGTAGAATACAGGCGGGCGAGATGGCTTTCCTGAGGGCAATTAAAGGAAGAAGTAGGCGTGACAGAATCCGGAATGAGGAGATAAGGGAAGGTTTGGTCAATGAAAGCTTAAGGGTGAGAATAGAAAGATCTAGGATCAAATGGCTTGGACACGTGAAAAGGATGGATGCGTCTAGAGTGCCAAGGAGAATGGAAGAATTGGCCATTGTTGGGAGAAGACCAAGAGGACGACCGAGAGTGAGATGGAAAGATGATGTGATTGGGGACATAGGAAGGAGACGAGCACAATGGAACACGATTTGCGAGGAGAAGCTGTGGGAAGACAGAAGTAGATGGCGGAGGCTGGCTGATACCCCGACCCAGGACTAATCTGGAACGGGAACGGATATGGATGGATGGTTGTTAAATTGGTCGGTAGTGTAGTTGGTTCAATCCCAGCTTCATAAGCTAAAGGTTCTCAGTTCGATCCCAATCAGAGTCATAACACATTTTGAAAAGGATCAGCTGATAACCACCGGCTGTTCATTTGTCATTGGGCTATTAATTAATGGCACTTTCTAAGGAATAGTCGGCCTTAGTTTGTAACATTGACTACATTCGCTCATCACACTCATTCGAAATCCATATTCGCCCATATCTTGACAATCGGCGTCTTATAAATAAATAAATAAAAATCACAACTGCCATATAGAACTTCATCTACTGATCCTATGCTAACTGGTTGAATATTTGTTACTCGTCATTTAAATATTTAGTTAGTTCCATATGTTTTTTTTACAATCAGCTGAGTTACTACATAAGCAACGCTGAAGAGTCAAGAGAAGCTTACAGAAAGTTCAACCAAAATACACTTCCAGAAGGAACAATTTGTTTTAATTGTGATCTGCAGAAAATAGTAATGCTTCCTAGAGTTGAGACTTTTAAAAGTGTTATTTTTTAACCCTGCAAGTGTGGTATAGTTCTTCCCCCAGTGTGGTAGCAAAATTAGTTGTTTCGCAAAGGTTTATTAAATTAATATTCCAGCTGCCTTATTATTGTATAAATATAACTTGTTGTATATCATTGTTTTCAGCCTGAAATGTAGCATTTGACAGTACATATATTAGAAGGCTAACTTTATTTTTGTAAATCTGGTATCAGATAAGAGACAAAATAAATAAATTATTTTTTCTTTTGCTTATTTTTATAACACCAGTGATAATTATTTTAGCTTGGTAGTTTCTTTAACACATTCCGTGCGGGTGGGTCGGTTCCGACCCAATACGAGGAGCGCGCTGCATGCTTGTGGGTCGATGCCGACCCTTCCCCCCACGCAGCAAAAAACTATTCAGTGTGGGATGAGATGTTGTTCGGGGCGGATGTTTATGTTGTTTTTGTGTCAAGTGGGTGTGTCTAGTGCTGCTATTAGCGTGGTTCAGTAATCGGAATTTTGATTGTTACCTTGTTATTGGTTATTAGTGACTAAGTCCAATTATTGGTTACAATATATATTTAGTGTTATCTGTATAGTATTCCTTTATATGTGTTCGAAACATGGCTAGTTCATCACATAACCTACAACAGCCACCAAACATTGACAGTGGGGACGATCTGAGTGATGCAAATGACAATGTTAGTGACGTAAGTGGTGCAGAGGCGGAAGTTGAGTCATCCGACGATGACGATGTTGACGAGGATAACATTGTTTATGATCCTACATGGTCCACACATACTCAAGGACTACGCACAATACCTTTTTTGCGCGAAAACAAGTTACTGGTTGACAAACCTGGAGATAATAAGCATATAGACTATTTTCTTTTGATCTTTGACGATGAACCAGTTCTTGAGAAGATTGTAGCTGAGACTAATAAATATGCAATTGAGGTATTTTGTGGCCCTTCTCTCTCTCCAAAATAGAGAATTAACCTTTGGAAGCCATTGACTATTCCCGAATTCAAAACATTTATAGGTATCATGTTTCATGTGGGCACAATAAGGGTAAACCGGATCAATGATTACTGGAAAACCAGTTACTTATTTGACATTCCTCTATTCAGAAATCAAATGATTCGTGATCGGTTCTTATTGATACTAAGATGCCTTCATTTTTCTGACAATAATGCAGTAACTGACGATAGATTGTTCAAAATTAGACTAATCACAGAGTGGTTCAACAACGAGATGCTTAGGGTGTATTACCCGGGTAAAGACTTGTCTCTCGACGAAGGAATGATTTTGTGGCGAGGGCGTTTGCTCTTTCGCCAATACATAAAAGGCAAATGCCATAAATATGGAATTAAATTATACTCGTTATGTGAACCAGACGGCCTTATTTTAGCTTTTGCTGTGTATTCCGGTCAGGGAAGTCCAATGTCAGGAAAGGGCCACGCTGCAAAAGTAGTGAGACAACTGATGTGTGGAAAGTTGGATGTAGGCCATAGCCTTTACATGGACAATTTCTATAACTCCTTCCCACTAGCTTCGGAGTTGTTGCGTAGAGATACTTACTGTACTGGGACTCTGCGAATTGATAGGAAACACCTACCATTACATGTCAAAACTGCAAAGCTACAGAAAGGTGAACTAATTGGCAGATACTCAGAGGGCGTTATGATTGGGAAGTGGCGAGATAAGCGCCAAGTGCTCTATATTTCGACTGAATTTGAAAATGATATGGGTGAAAGTATTAATAAACGAAACCAAATAAGACAAAAACCTGTGCCAATAATACATTATAATGCTAAGATGAAGGGGTAGACAGAAGTGACCAACTTATGTCATACTACCCTTGTGATCATAAATGTCTTCGCTGGTACAAAAAGGTTTTTGTCCATGTCATGCAAATGATGCTTGTCAATTCATTCAAATTATATAATTTTGCAAACCCGGACAACAGACTGTCGCTTTATGACTTCAGGCTGAGTGTCATAGCCTCACTGTTGCCTCCACCACTAGATCCGGCAGCCAAGCGCCCTAGACGCTGCAACACAGAACATGTGCTATCTAAAATGGATGCGAAAAATAAAAAAACTTCAAGTGGAAGAAAACGATGTAGGTTATGTTACAGAGAAGGTAGGAACAAAAAACCTTTTATATCTGCGCTCAGTGTCCCGGAAAACCTGCCTTATGCCCTGTAGAATGCTACGAAAAATATCACGCTTAGAAACAAACTTTGACAAAGGTTAGGGTGGTTGGTGTCATTATATCTTAACAAATAAGTCAGTTTCTTAAAAACTAATAGCCTTAGGATAAAACACTAATTATTAGTGAAGTTAGGATATAGGTGTTGTGCCCGGGATGCTGATGGGTCAGTACCGACCCATAATAAAAAACAGCTGATTTTATGACATCCACTTCTTGGATCAACCTAGCTATAGTCATTCATGAAGATACTTATATAACCCTCAAACTGCACACTAGGGTGTATTTTACCCCAGACAAAATATATTTTATTAAAACTCAAATTTTATACACCTAGGTAAATTTTGTCCCACATGTAAATTAGGTTGGTACCTCTGCCTGGCAGACACTAAACTGGTTTTCCCCAGTTTTTTGCCGGCCTTGGCACAATACTGTTCTAAACTTGCTTTGGGGTAGAATACACCCCAGTGTGCGGTTTGTGATTCAAAATTAATATTAACAGTGTATTGTAAAATATTATTTTTTTAGTTTTAGTGTTTGTATATATATAGTTTTTAGTATGGATATCAACAGTGATGACATTAGGAATTTTCTGAATGAAAGTGAAAGTGACAGTGGCAGCTTATTTGGGGACGATACTGATCAAGATCCCGATTATGTGTCTGAACAATCACAAGTTTCTGATGAAGAATCTGCAGATGACGGTGATGCACCACATGCTAATCGTCAAGATAGCCCACAAGTTGTTGCTGAAGGTCCACCAATCTTGCAAGCAGCTGAAGCTTCTCCAAGAATAAGAAATGTGAATCTGTGCTTAGGGAGGAATCGCTATGTATGGAGCCTACAAGCACCTGAGAGAAGAGGAAGGCCATTGGTGAGAAATCTAATTACACACTTACCAGGTGCCAGGGGACCAGCTCGAGAGGTAACTACTCCATTAGAATCATGGTTACTACTTATAAATAATAACATTTCAGACGAAATAGTTTTACGGACAAATGAGGAAATTGTTAGACAACTCCAAAATATTGATCAAAGATTAAGTTACCATAAAGAAACAAATAAAACTGAGATATTAGCTTTTATAGGATTGATTTACCTTGCAGGAGTACAAAGAAATAATTTTAGGAATTTGAGTGAACTGTGGTCTACCACTTTTGGGCCTTCAATTTATCGCGCCACAATGTCTCAACATAGATTTGAGTTTTTATCAACTTGTTTACGCTTTGATAACAAACTGACGAGACAAGAAAGGAAAACTAACGATAAATTTGCACCTATACGTGATATTTGGGATGAATTTATTTCCAATTGTAAATCACTCTATACACCATTTGAATATTGCACTGTAGACGAGCAGTTGTTGAGTTTCCGTGGAAGATGTCCCTTCCGTGTTTATATAAAAAGTAAACCAGACAAATACGGGATTAAAATAGTTATGCTGAATGATGCCAAGACCTACTACATGATAAATGCAATTCCTTATGCTGGAAAAGTAGATCCTCCCAATAAAGAACCAGTAGCTTCTTATTACGTAAGAACATTGAGTGAACCAATCTATAATAGCAACAGAAATATTACAGTGGATAATTGGTTCACTTCAATACCTCTGTTTGATAAAATGCTGAAACAATACAATTTGACAATGGTTGGGACAATAAGGAGTAACAAACCAGAAATTCCTCTGTCTTTTACAGCAAAAAAAGAAAAAAATGAATCTTTATTTGCATTTGCCGATAACAAAATGCTCGTTTCATTTTCACCTCATAAGAACAAGAATGTATTGTTACTTTCTACTATGCACTCTAGTAAGGACATTGATGCTGAGACCAAAAAACCCAGTGTAATATTGTTTTATAACTCAACCAAAGGAGGAACTGACTCCTTTGATCAGTTATGCCACAGCTACACAGTGACCAGAAAAACAAAGCGCTGTCCAATGCGCATCTGGTTTGGCATGATGGACCAAAGTGCAATCAATGCATGAGTGCTTTATAATTTGAATGAAGGCAACGATAAATTAAAACGCAGTAAGTTTATCAAAGAGCTTTCCTTATCATTGATTAAACCATACCTGCAATCAAGATTAGAACTTCCCACCTTGCGACGCGCTCTCAGAATAGTTATTTGTAATATTCTGGATATACCAAATACCCAAGAACAACCAGCAGGGGCACATGAAAGACGACAAAGGAGGTGTGCGATATGTCCACGTAATAGGGACAGAAAAACAAAATATTCTTGTACTTCTTGTCATAGGTCCATTTGTGATGAACATCGTGTAGAACTGTGTTTTGAATGCTTGGAATAAAGACAAAAGCAAAGTTCTACGTAAGACCAGTTATTGTCTATATTGTAATTTTTTATAATTTTACACTCTGTTACACATCTTATTATTCAACTTTAACGATTTTTATCATTCCAAGTCTTTAATTTTGTTCGTAAGACAACATTTACAAAAACTCTGATAATTTGCTTAAAAAATTGTACCAATAAACTATAATTTTTTTTTTTTAATTTATTTGTATTACTTTAAAACCTCAAACCCTCTAAAATTATTAATATAAGTATTGAACAAATGTAATATGAGAAGATAATATTTATTTTTGTAAAATGTCCGCTTTAAAAGTAGAAATATAAATTGGGGTAGAATACACCCCAGTGTGCTGTTTAAGTAACAGAAATGATAGTGTGTGGACTGAGGGTTAAAGGTAAGTTTTTATGAAATAAAAATTTTTAGCATGTGGGTATAGTTTTAGCATTATTGGTTCAGCAGTGAACGTGTTTTATTATGTAAAATTTCATACAGATTACAAAAATGTATAGGTATCTATAGAAACCAGTATTGATAGGAAGTTATAAGTGCCAAAAAGTAAATTCGCACATAAATCAAAAATTGCGTGTTTTGCATTTGCTACCATACCTTCAATACACTAACTTCAAATTCAGTAATCTCACTTTGAAATAGAATATCCCGAATATCACTTGATCTACAAGTATCTGTCATTATGAATGATGTTCTTATCAAATAATAAATTACAAAATAAAATAAGCATAGGCCCCCTAACTAAGATTCAAGCCAGCTACAAACAGGCCTACCAGTAACCTGCAGTGTTCATATATATTTTATTTTTTATTTTACTTATATACAGCCTTTACAAAAACCTTACTCAAAAGGTATAAAAGTTGTCAACATACATATAACTTAATATTAAAGTTAACAATGTATCTTATAGTAAAAAAGTATATTAATTAGCTAGCATCTAATTTCTTGCGACATAAGGTCATCAATATTATAAAAACATTTCTCCACAAGCCAATTTTGTAACTTTTTTTTAAAGGACTTGTTTTCTACTTCCTGTTTCAAATTGATAGGAAGTTTACTAAAAAATTTGTTACCAATATATGAGGGCTTGGATTCATATATCTTCAACCTATGACTTTCGGCATAATTTGTTTTCCTCGTATTATATCTATGGTTCTTCTCAATTTCAATTTTATTATTAAGCCTACAGTACATTATACACTCTAGTATATAAATTGATGGCACTGTAAGAATTCTGTTACTGATAAAAAAGTTTCTACATGATTCGAAAGAACTCAGATTATTTATATACCTAATTGCCCGTTTTAGCAATATAAATATTCTATTCAAATTTTGATAAGATGATGTTCCCCAGAGAATTATTGAATAACTTATATGAGAGTATATGAAAGCATAATAACAATTTATCGATATGTGTTTATTGCCTAACTTAGAAATTGTTCTTATTAAATGTATACCGGTTGCTAATTTTAGTGAAAGTTGATTAATATGTTCATTCCAGTTCAATTTGTGATTAACAATTACACCAAGAAATTTTACGCTTTCAGTTTGTTTGAGCTGGTCCTCGTTTAAAATAACATTAAAATGAAGTCCGGAGTATAATTTCTTTGCCAAACCTATATTCATAAACTGTGTTTCGTCTACATTTACTTTCATCCCTAAACTAGTGTAATAATTTAAAACTGAGTTGATTGTAACAAACGTTTCAATTTCAAGGTTGTGAATATTTTTTCCTCTGTTTATTAGTGTAGTGTCATCTGCAAAGGTAATAAGTTTCTCTTTAGGAACTTGATCAACTATATCATTTACGTAAATTATGAACAGGAGGGGTCCAAGAATGGATCCTTGTGGAACACCCATTTTAATTTCTTTTAAACTAGATTGAACAATTTTAATTTTTCTACCATTTCCCCTAGTAATTTCAACAAATTGCTGACGTTTTTTCAAGTAATTTTGAATCCATTCCAAACAATGTCTTTGTATACCGATATTAAATAGTTTCTCATATAGTATATTAAATTGAACAAGGTCAAAAGCTTTACTGAGATCTATAAAACAGCCAGTTATAAGTTGTTTTGAGTCCAAGTAATCCAATACTAATTAAAAAATGTTACAAGTGCCTGATTAGTGGACTTATTCCGCCGAAATCCAAATTGCGAAGAATTAAGTTTATTGTTTTTTTCTAGATAATTTGTTAATTGATCATGTACTGCCCGCTCAATTATTTTAGAAAAACTTGGTAAATTAGATATTGGTCTATAGTTATCTCTCTTTTGTTCACTACCAGTTTTGTGAACTGGAGTGACCTTAGAAATTTTAAGAGGGCTTGGAAAAATGTTTTCCAGAAAGGATGAATTAATTATATGTGTCATCGGTTTTGCAATATGTTTAGCACAGTCTTTTACTACTGACAATGGAATGCCATTATAACCAGATGATTTTTTGTAATTTAATTTATTAATTATTCTAATTGTATCCTGTATCCGCACTTTTCTAAAAGAAGATAAAATTTCAGGACTATTGTTTACATAATCATTGGAATCAAAATATGATGCGGTCTTATTAAATGTATGTTTTTCTAAGGACCCTGACAAGTTTGTAAAATAATAATTGAAGTTTTCCGCAATTTCTTTGGGATTACTTATTTTATTTTTTTCTGCCGTTTTTAATGTAATATTTTTCTTTAATTTTTGTTGCTTTGTATGATCATTTATTACTTTCCAGATTTCTTTAGTGTTGAAGTTAACTGATTTTATTTTTTCTCCAATGAAGTTATTTTTTTCTTTCTGTACATTTTTCTCATAATTTCTTTTTAAGTGTTTATATTCAGTCAAAAGTGTTTGATCTCTTTTAATTTTAAATTGTTGGTATGCAGAATGCAAATTTTCTTTTTCAATTAATAGTTTATGTGTGTACCATAGGTTACATTTTGGTTTATTTTTATTATAATTCATTATTTTTAAGGGGCAGTATGTATTAAAATGATTTTTTAAAATCTGTAAAAAAATGTTGTATTTTTTGTCAACATTGTTTGCAAGGTAAACAGTGTCCCAAATTTCATTTGATAGTTGGGTTTTTAGTCGCTCTACCGATTGCTTAGTAATAATCCTTCGCTTTTGAGAATTTTTAAATTGTAATTTACTGTCAAATTTTAATATACCATCATGAGAGTGATGTAACTATCACTTCTGCTTGGCAATCAGTACTGTCTGTCAATACATTATCTATGCAACTTCTACTATTTTCAGTAATACGAGTATACATATCAATTTTTATGTCCAAGTTGAAGCTGTGTATTATATAAAAAAAATTTTTGAATCAGAGTCAATCTTGTCTACAAAGTGTATATTGTAATCTCCTACCAGAACAATTTTAGATTTTTTAAATATCTTTTGTACAATTATTATGAAGTTCTTAAAAAAAAATGATGCATCAGTATTTGGTGGGCAATATACAGCTAGTAAAGTTGTATTAGCACCATTTACATTAAACATCACTCCACAAAACTCACAAACTCCCTCTATGTTATACTTATTAATCCACTTTAAGTGGGTTGGATTTATTGTGCTAGTAATATCATCCCTCATGTAAATAACAACACCACCTTTTTCCTTATTTGTTCTACAAAAATCAGCTATTAATACATAATTATCAACATTTGTTACAGTTAAGCTACTTTTTTTTTGGTGATGCTCAACAAATGCAAGAATGTGTGGTTGAAGCTCAGAATTTACTATATCTAATTGATTCACTTTATTTTCTAACCCTTGTAAATTTTGATAAAATATTTTTAAAAAATAGTCTAATTTAATCCTTTTTTTACAAGATTTAACTCTAAAAAAGATTTATCATTAGCAATTTGCTTGCCGACTTCATTTTCAAATTGTAATCCTTGTGTTTCACATGACACTTCAATGACCATATTTTCACCAGCACAATCACTGCTGCTACAGGTGGTTCCAGCTGCCAGGACTGAGGCTTGTATGGTATCTGCATTTGTCTCCTTGGGCAAGTCCAATGTTGTCAGATCAGATGGAATGTCATCCTCCGTAATCGGTTGTAATAGCTCCAGCTTTTCTTGCAGCTCATTGAGGGCAGTGTCCAGATTTCTTATAAAGTCTGGAAATGTCAGACCTCTTCTCAGTGTTCTGGAAGCTTTTTCATCCCCAGCTACAATGATGACTTGAGCCCCTGTGTCCACTTGGAATTGTGTAATTTTTGCTGCAAAGTGTTTAAGGGGGACATTGTCACGTACACACCCCATCGGAGAGCATATTAGCTTAGCTAGCTTCCGCTCTTTGAAATCTTTACTTAATCTTTTCAAAGCTAGGTCATAATCTTGTAATAATGGTTTGTCGTAGAATTTGGATTTTGTTATTGGTCCATATACTGTTGGTCCATTGCTCACAATTTGGCGAGTTAGGTGGTTACATAAACAATCAGAGGCTGATGGCTGTCCAAATTTTTTTCTGAATATTGTGGCTACGCCTGCTGACATCTGCCTATCACTGCTAAAATCTGATGAAATACAGTGTGCAAATGCAACTTCACTGCAATTAATGTTGTTTTGTATTTCATCCTCCATGTCTGCTACTTTTATTGTGATTTTTCTATTTAATTTCTCATTTGTTAAAGAATTTTTATTTTGATCTTTGTAAACTTTCTGATAGTGATAGGTTATTATTGTATCTGTTCCATTTTGTACTTTTGTGGGTTGCAGATGGTTCCTGATATCAGTAGTTTTATTCAGCTTGAAACGTTGGTTTAGAGCATTAATTATTAAAAAAGCTAATTTAGTTTTTCCTCTTCTGTTTAAATGGAGCCCTTGAGATGTGTAGTGGAACCTACTCAACTGTTCAAGATCCACTAAGAAAACATTGCTAATACGAGCTGTTAATTCTTTAATATAGTTATTTACCTGAACAATTTTTAGATGTATTGGATCGTCTGTCTGGCAATCAAATCTCTCAGGGATGGTTGTCATTATTATTGGCTTATTCTTACTCAGAGTCACAAGTTTATGTTGCAAGGTATTGTATATAAATGTCAGGTCATTATTTAGTATATCATTAGTTCCCCCAATAAGAACAGTCACATCACTATTTGAATTATTTGTTATAGCTTTAGTTATATAGGCAAGGTGTGCATTTGCCATTACTAGTGCCTCACAATTGATTTTACTTTTGGATCCATGATCAATTAATTATTTGGCCAACATTTCTTCCTTGGCTGTCAGAGTACAAAGATAATCTAATTTTCTTACCAGTATATTCAATAAATCTTGACTTTTCACTGTTAGTGGTGTATTTTCTTTTATAATTTATTTTTTGCAGTTTACTGGGTTTTCTGTAAAGTGTCTCTATGCTCTGACTATTTGACTCTTTATTCTCCTCAAAGTTAAAGTAAGGTTCACTCAGAACTTGAAATTTGTTTTTTGTCATCATTAGAGACTGTTTTGTAGCATCTTGTTTAGTGACAGGTATTGAAACGTTTCGTCTTTTAGATACTATCTGATTCCACTCATTTTTTTAATTGTAGTAGCAACTGTTGATCCTACGTCAACTTCGTTTTTGTTTATATGTGCATTATCTGTTATATGTTTGAGGTTTTTCCTACTTAGCTCTGAACTCTTTAAGAGGTTTAACTCATCTGATAATGTGGCAATCTTAGTTTGGAGGTCACATGTTAGAATTTGTAGTAATTGATTTGTTTCTCTGAGTTTTTGAATTTCCATGTATGATGTTTCATGAACATTAGTATACATTAAAGATTTTATTGTATCTAGATTATTAAATTGCTTGTTGTGAATCATTAGTGCGAGTATTGCTCTTTTTGTCAGAATATCAGATTTTGTTATAGAAGGCAAATTTTTTGTTAACAAATCTGCTGCTATTTTTTTTCAACTAATCTGCTGCTGTAAGGATTATTTTACTATTGTCTAAAATTGTAGCTAATACTATATCAGTAATCAGAAGAGCATAGATCCCGCAATCTACTGTGTTTGATCCTTGTTGAGGTGTTTGGATCTTGACAGAAAGTGTATTTCCATCAACATCCAGGAAAGGTTTTATTTTCCTTGTAATCATGAGAGCATGTTCAAAATTGTAATCCCCTAATGAGTCAAAATGAAAGAATGTATTTTGTTCTCTTACAAACAACAATATACTCCAATGGGAGCCAGAACCACCAATTTCTCTCCAGTTTTGAATTTTGTTAGAATCAGAAACAGGGATTATTATATTGGATTTTTCATTCAACTTTAATGGTTCAAGTATATGAGATATGTCTCCTAAACATTTTATAGCTAGTGCTATTGAAGGGTTCAACAAGTGTGTCTTTTGGTTGGCAATTTTTTCATTCATCATATCATAATAAAATTGTAATGCGTCATCTGTGACCCATTTAGACTCAAGTAACTGTTGACTTATACTTTCTATCTCCTGTGTTTTAGATCTGTTATGAATATTTTGAATGCCATTGCTCATTGTTATATATAACTGTTGATCATCCTTATAGATTATTAAAGGACTGCTAATTGCCAGTGGCTTAGTTTTTCTATTTAATTCAAAATTTACACTATTTTCATTTTCTCTATAACTATCAATAACACTACTTTCAGATTTGATTGCTTGCTGACTAGAAACTGAGCTCTTATAGAAACTTAATTCTGCTTCCTTCATTGCTGTAGTAAATTTGTTGTATTTTTTATTTTGTAGACAAATTCGAGATTTGTTTTCATAAAATAAACATATATCTGTTTCTTTAATTCCTATTCCTATCTTCTTGTCTCCATAAAAAATCACTTTGTATTTTGGTATGTTAGTACCACTGTACGTGTATGGGTGGGCGGGTGGGTCAATAACTCTGTACAGGTATGGGTGGTTGGGAGCTTAAGTGGCAAGGCCAGTAGAACTTAGTTTTTATTAAATTTTATGGAGTATATACAGCCAGAATAAAAAAATTAGAAGATTAAAATAGGCAGCTGAGATTGGAGATGGACAGTATGAGAACGCAGGAAAAGGTCGTAATGGACAAGTTGATTGACTTAGAGGGGATAAATATAAATATATATTTACATTTTCTAAAAACAATAACTATATTTGGGTTGTTTTCACAAAATGGGACAATTTCAGTCCCTCTGAAATAAATAAAAAATCAAGTATTCAAATGTAATAAAATGGTGTACCATTATTTCTATCCTTTCCCTTTACCCCATCCAAAAATTTGACATCCATATTTATATTTAGAAACTTTATATTAAAAGTTTCAGCGGTTAAAATACAAGTTGTTCATGGTCACCAGTTGCCCTGGCTAACCTAAGATTGACAACAGAAATGAAAACAATATAAATCGTCGTCTGTTTGACAGTTGTTTACAAAATAAGAGACAAGTAAAAGGCAATTCCAAAGATATTGTGATGAAAATTAAGAAGAAAGTAATGATTTCGCGGTCTTTGACCCAAGTCCCTCAGAATTGCGTCGCCATAAACGTATCAAAGTCGGTCGTTCCGTACGTCTAATGTTCTCCGTGCTTTTGGCGGGAAACGGCGTATCCTGAGTCGCAAATAGTGTAGAAGGTTGTGGAGTACAGTTTTAGTGATATATTTTTAAAAATTTATTATATTCAAGCAAATTAACAGGTAAGTCAAGTACCGTACCTTAATTAGTGTACAAGTTGTTCACACCATTTATACTTGAAATATCAGCTACAATGTTATAAGGAGGATATTAAATAATTACTACTTGTGTGCTCAACCTAACCTCAAAATATGACGTTCTGTAGAGTATTACCCGAGTATATACAGATATATGTGAAATCTACAAGTTGCTCACGTGAACAATGTGGTAATGCGTGAACAATGTGGTAATGCGTGAATAACTTGTACTATATTGCATTTATGTTATATAGAACCTATTTATAGGAAGTAACCACGACTTTTAAACATGTTATTATTAATTTTTGCTGCAATTACCAAAATTGAAAAACTTTGAAACTTTTTTACTTAAAAAATACTTTATTCTTTTCAGTTTTATATGGAGCAGTAACACAATTACTAAACAACAATTAAACTTGAAAATAACTATTTTCATTTAATGACTTGAGTAATACAATTTTAAAAATTAAATTTATTTTCTGTATTAATTTTAATTCAAAACCATTATTTAGTCATAGTTTTGATTTAATTTGTTAATATTTAAAAATAAATTTTAAAATCACAATAGCTAATTTAGTAAAATTCCTTAACTTATGATTATTTATAACATCTAACTTATTACATTTTATGTTCTATATATACAATTATATGTTTTAACGGAAATAATACTTCAAATGCATTTAACGTTATATTATTCTATTGATTATAGTATAATTTAAATAAAAATTTTCAAAAAAAAAAAACATTGATAATATATCTTGTTAGATCAATAAAATCTTTATTTTATAAATAATTATAAATTTTTCACGTAACAGTTGCTGATTCAATGTATTGCTCTATGCAATTTCAAGACTGTTACTGGGTTTAATAGATTTTGATGTACTTAGCGGTGATGCCTAAAATATGTAACAATATTTTTTGCAAATTTTATCCCAACCTCCCCCCCCCTTCCCTTTGTATGGCCTCTTATAGCCTGTTAATTTGACAAATAATTAAAAATTGCAGAGTGGCCTCCTCTTGTTGTTACAGAAACATTCAGATCATCATGGCTAGATAAAAAAAAATGTCAGAAAAAGAAAAATACGAACATCAGAAAAAGCTAGCACGCGAGAGACAAAGAAGAAGAAAGGAAAGAATGACAGAAGAAGAAAAAGAAGCTAAACGGAACTATAACCGTGAGAGAATGGCTAAGTTAAGACGTGAAAAGAAAATAAAGTCTGTAAAGGACATGACTCCTCGTGAGCAAAGAAAAATGAGGAAGTATTGGCGGGAGAGAAATCACATCAGAGCAATGAAAAATAAAGCACTTTCTGAAGTTGTTTCAAATACTCCACCACAGTCACAAAACCCTGAAGAAACGCCTCAAAGACAAAGGGGAAGAAGGAAGATCAGGAAAGAGAAAGCCAATGTTTACAGAACTGTCAAGAAGCAAGAAAAACTTATCAAAAGTTTAAAGAAAAGAGTACAAAGATACAAAAAAAGACTAGAAAGGGAAAAGAAAAAAATGTCTAATCCTATTTCACCCTCCCCAAGGAAACAAGTAAAGGAGTTACTTGGTAAACAGACAGTATCTCCGGCTATAAGAAAACAATTATTTTTAGGACTAGCTTTAAGAAAACAGATCAACACACAACAGAAGAAGTTGGCCGGATCAAAGAAAAAAACGCAAATTTTCCGAAAATATCTGGGTAATGAAGTGCTGAAAAAGTATAGGATTCAACGAAACTTCAGTGACATACTCCCATTCAAATCTAACTCATTTATGAAGAACTCGAGTTCTTTAGATTACTCAAGGAAAAAGAAAAATAGTATAAGGCAAAAGCTTTCCACCCAACTCCAGCTATTCTACGAGGACGATTCCGTAAGCCGCATGTGTCCCGGAAAGAAAGATTTTTTGAGAAAAGGGTCTGTTAAAAAACAACGTCGTGTTCTATTGCAGCCTTTGTACGAATTACACAAAAGGTTTAAAAACGAAACACATTGCACTATTTCATTCACAACTTTCACCCGAGCTAGGCCATTTTGGGTTTCCTTACCCAAAAAAAGTGACAGGGAGACATGTCTGTGCATAAAACATGCAAACATGGAATTATTAGTTTCTGCTTTGAAACAGTCCCATGTAATTTTCGAAAAAACTCCAAACGAAGTCTTGAAGTCTGGTGTGTTCTACAGAAAATGAAGACAGCATGATGGAAAGGTGCGATGAATGCAAAGACAAGAAAGTAATGTTCTTTTACGAAAATGATTTTAGGATGAAATATTATAAATGGAAAAATGTATCCGAAGAGAAAGTTATCAAGAACAAGAAGAGAATTGTAAAGAGAACAACGAAAGTTAAGATGATGAAGAAAGTGTCTAGACTGCAGTCTGAATTGGTGAAGGAGTTAACTGTTTTCAAACAACACGTGATAAAATCAAAACATCAGATTGATACAGTTAAAACTAAAATCAAGACTTTAAAATCAAATGAGTTATTATTCAGAATAGATTTTTCTGAAAACTATGTGAGTAAACTTGGATCTGAGGTTCAATCATACCATTTCAGTGCATCAAAACGTCAGCTCTGTATCAACACTGGTGTAAGATACTCCAAAACAGAGCAAAATGTGTAGACATTTTGTTTTGCAAGTGTGTCCGACAACACAGAGCACCAAGCTCATGCGGTCTGGGCCCATATGGAGCCCATTTTTAAGAAATCCGCAGAAGAATTTCCAAACACAACCACAGTACACATGGTATCCGATAGTCCCTCTAGTCAATACCGCAACAGGTATAATTTGCATTTGTTTGAGAAGTTATTACCAAAGTTTTTTCCCAAACTAACATATATGACTTGGAACTATACGGAGGCCGGCCATGGGAAAGGCCCAATGGACGGAGTAGGTGGGACCCTTAAGAGGCTAGCTGACCAAAAAGTGTCATATGGAACTGACATAACCTGTGCCAAAGACTTTACAATGGCATTGAAAGAGTGCAAGATATTTCTAATTGAAGTGCCATCGAAAGATGTGGAAAGGTATAAAGCCCAAGTACTTCAATCAAAAGTTAACCCCATTAAAGACATCATCAGTGGCGTAAGAATCCACCGGGGCCACCGGGGCAGTGCCCCGGGGCCCCCCGAGGTAAGGGCCCCCGCGAGACTCCTGGGAAAAAAGGAGGGAATTTTAATTTGTGGCGAGTCGCGAGTGGCTGCCTGGCAGGTAGTGGGTGGGGAGGGGATCGCAGCCCTACTCAGCTGCGAAGGGCGAATGACCTTGTGTCTATTGTTCTCAGCACGTAAGTCAGTAATCACTTTGTCAACACTCCTGTCTCTGCTGTAGTCTGTGTGTGCGTGTTTTAGCGTTTATTTGGTTACAAAAGTATGGTGCGTGTACGTGCGGCCTATTTAATCTGATCTGTGTATAGTTTGTAAATAGTTTTAATAAATTGAGTATGAACTATGAAGAGAACTTATGAAAGTGGGTCTCAGAAACGCAAAGAGAAAAAACGAAAAGACGATGAAGCTGCACGAAGTTCCAAAAATTTAAACGCTTGGTTAACTGCTTCGACGTCTCAAACCAAGGACCAAGATCTGTGTGAAAAACCTACTCAATCCGAATCAGGTAAGAATAGCAATGTATCCATTTTTTTAACGATTAGTTTATTTTCCAAACTATCACACTTTTCAAATTCGTAAACAAGATTTAATTACAACAATTAAATTTACTTTTATAACAACAAAACTAAATAAAAAGAAAAACTAAACATGGAGTAATAATTATGCTTAATAATTTGCCAGCTGTTGTCGGTTCACACAAAAATGATCACGGCGCAATTCGAAATGCAAGCGTTTATAAATATTAAGATATTTAAAAATTGACCTGGCCTAGATGTATATTTTATTGCACACATTTGTAGTTGATTATATTGGCTACACATTGGTACCAAGAAGTCCTAGAAAACATTCATTTTTAACAACTTTTTTCAAAGGACTAGAATGTAAACAAAGGTAAGTTTTGGCTCCTAGAACATTTCATCAAGTAATCGATACTGACAAATAATCGATAGCTATCATTTTATTACAACAGCTGATTGTCTAAATCAACGGAATAAAGTCGTTCGTCCAAAACTTAAGAGTTTAAACCAATATTTAAATTTGAATTAATTATAAAACGATATGGAATTTTAGCGCAATATAATTTACATCATGACAAAAAGTATCATTCATCACTCGCCCCAAAAGTGCCTTTTTGATACTCGCTCATTTAACGTCCTCGGCCTCCCCTCCGGAGGACGTTAAACTTGAGCTCGTATCAAAAAGTGTTACTTTTGGACCTAGTGATGAAATATACTATTATTTGAAACTACTCGAGGCTCGACTAATTACTTTTGCACGTCTTAGGTATTTTTATTTTCAAGAGGCATTTTATAAAATAATTTGCTATTGATTTATCTATCACACGATTTTTAATTTCAGAATTAAAAAAGCCATGTCAAGTTGAAGATGAAATTAAAATAACGGGTCGTGAGCTGGAAACCTGTCCTAACGAAAGTCATGAAGAACTTCACTCTACAGAAAATTCTACTAATAAACTCATAAATGAGCAAGGTCAAATTGAAGTACGTGTTACACACGAACTTGAAGATGCGCTTAATGTTAGTTTGTGTGATGTTTTCCCAAAAACTGTTAATGAAAGTGAGCTTAAACGTAAACTGGTCGGGGATGGTCCTTATCAACCTGAAGGACCTTTTCCAAGAGATAGGCAAGGGCGATGTTTTTCGAGTCATTATTATTCATTTACAACCAAAGCTGGTATAAAACTCAAGAGAAATTGGCTGTGCTATTCAAAAAATAACGATTGTGTCTATTGCCTTCCATGTTGGTTGTTTCCTCAGGACGTCCTTGTAACTGGAATAAATTTGAGTAACCTGTTTTCAAAAAAGGGCGTGAGAGACTGGAAACACATTTCGGAACGCATAGCTAGTCATGAAGGGTCAAAAGTGCATTCTCAAGCCTGCATGGTGTATGAACAGTGGTCAAGAAATAGAACTGTTGTAGATACTATTAACAAACAAAGTGAAGATGAAAGAAGATTTTGGCGTAAGGTGATTGAAAGAATCTTGAATGTAACTCTGACTCTAGCAACATGTAATGTAGCATTTCGAGGGCACAGAGAAAACTTGGAAAGCAGCAACAAGGGGAATTTCCTCTCCATTATAGAATTGCTTTCAAAGTATGACCCGATTTTAGAAAAGCTTTTAATGCGGCCTCAAGGGAAAACTAATTATTTAAGTCCCACTATTCAAAATGAACTTATAGAGCTTTTGGCCTCCCATCTCAGGAAAACCATTTTGAACGAGATACACAATGCTTCGTTTTTTTCTGTTATTTTTGATACTACCCAAGATATAGCTAAAGTGGACCAGTTGAGTGAAGTTTACAGATACGTAAAAATTGAAAAAAGTGAATCGGGGAAACCTACAAAGCTGGAGATATGTGAAGTTTTCTTTTCTTTTATAGAAGTTAAAGACCAAACAGCGGAAGGGTTAGCAGATGAAATACTTAAGACAATAAACTCAAAGGGCTTGGATCTAAGCAAATGTCGAGGTCAAGGATATGACGGAGCTGCCGTTATGAGTGGAGTGTACAATGGTGTGCAACGTCGAATAAAAGACAAGGCTCCAAATGCGTACTTTGTACATTGTGCAGCACATAACCTGAATTTAGTTGTAAAAGACGCCGTCGAAGACAACAGAGAAATTTGTAATTTTTTTGACACAATACAAAGTGTCTATTGCTTTTTTGGTCACAGTATTGTTCGATGGGAAGAGTTACAGTCAACACAACAAAATGAAAGTAACAAAAAAGAGACGTTAAAATCCTTAAATCCTACTCGCTGGGCTGGGAGGTTAGATGCAGTCAGTGCTTTAAAACATAGGTTTTGTGACGTATTAAAATGCCTAACCAAGCTAAATTTGACAAGTCAAAAGAAAAAGGAAAAGGATGAATCAATTCAGCTGAAAAAGAAGCTCGAATCTTTCAAATTTGTTTTGCTGCTGGTTATTCAATGTAAAGTTCTGGAATGTATTAATATAGTGTCTAAAACTTTGCAGTCGGAGACAGTAGACCTACTTTCAGCCTACAACTTACTCAATAACACTCTTCTAAAACTGAAAGAGATGAGAGAACAATTTGATGATTTCGTATGTGAGGCGACAACAATTTGCAACCGTTGGGGTATTCAACCTGGGTTTTCTCAGAAAAGACAGATCAAGTCAAAAAAACATTTTGACGAACTGTGTGAGGACGAGAGGTTGCAGGAACCTAAATCAAGTTTTAAAATAACAGTGTTTCTCCCTATGATTGACATATTGTGCAGCCAAATACAAGCACGTTTTCTAGGAATGAAATCTGTTTTGGATACTTATAAAGTAACTTTTCCTGAATTCCTGTCAAAAGCAAGTGAAAGTGAAATTCATAACTGTGCTGTTGAATTTGTGAAAAGGTTTCCTAATGACATCTCTCCTTCATTCCCATCACAAATTTGCTCCGTAAAAGAAACTTTCAAAACAGAGCTTAAAACCATGTCCACTGTCAAAGAGCTTGCAGATTTATTGCTCATTGACCATAGCTCTTTGTCTTCAACTTATCCTGATGTGTGTACAGCGTGTGTTATGTACTTGACAGTCCCGGTCACCGTCGCTAAAGCGGAGCGCTCATTCTCAAAGTTGAAAATAATCAAGAACTATTTAAGAAGTACTATGGGCCAGGAAAGACTCGCCAATCTGGCAATACTTTCAATTGAGAATGAGCGTGCCAAACAAATTAACATTGATAGTGTTACTGATGATTTTGCTTCAGCAAAAGTAAGAAAGAAAGACTTTTTTAAATAAATACAACCTGACACGCATTGTACATATTCATCAAATTATTAAATGATATGATATTTTAAACTGGTGTTTTATTTTTATTCAATATTTCCTAAAGATTTAATAAAAAATATAAAAATAATAATTTCAGTAGGCTTAATACTAAGATAATACAAATACAGTTACATGAAATTCATGTTACAGTACATGTTAAATTCATGTTATATTTACACCTAAAAAAATATATTTAACTGAATATGCAGAGTTCAAGTTAAGTTTATATAAAAAAATCATTTTGAGGCTAAGCATGATTAGCTTATTTAAAAGTAGATTAAAGAGCTAGAACTGCGAAATAGTTAGATGTAAAAAAAAATTTAAAAATGTGTATTCACCCAAAAGCAAGCTGAAATAATTTTTGTAATAGGGGCCCCGTGAGTGGACTTGCCCCAGGGCCCCCGGATTTATCGCTACGCCACTGGACATCATGAAAGTATACCAATTTGTATATTTTAATGGCTCTATTCGTGACGCCCGTCAATTGTCGTGCTTCTCTTGCTCCCCATCTGTGCGTTGTCGACACTATAGCCTTACAGCCCTACAGCCAAAATCTCACAAGGAAAAGGCTCGGCATGTGAAACCTGGTCCATCTATCTTCACATGATACCCGAAAACGGAAACCTACGCCGAAGCAGGTAAAACTTTGGTTCATGAATAATGTATATACTTCCTCGGAGGACGAACAAGAAGAATTGAAAGAATCAATTCCTGTAGAAAACGATACCACCTCTGTTCATCTGGACGAAGATATTTCTACCATGCAGACTGAAACCCTACAATCTGGTGACTATATTCTTGTGGAATACGTTGACCAAAAAAATGAGAAAAACTTTAAACGTTATGTAGGTATTTGTCAAAGCAACTTGGTAAATAATGAAATTGATGTCATGTTTATGAAGCCGTGCAAAAAAGACAATTTATATTGTGTCGATGAAAACGACAAAGCATCTGTACTTGGATCTCAAATAATAAAAAAGTTGGGTCAACCTAAAATTGTGTTAAAAGGGAACAGGGTTTTTTATAAGTTTATAAAGTAAGAGAAAACAAGACTTACTTTTTATTGTATCTTCTTTATGATAATTTAATTTTTTCTAATAGTTCTTTATGATAATAAGTCATTCTCTATATTGTAAAGTACATTAAATATATATAATTCAAAGTGCAAGGTCTTCATTTTAACCTGCACAAAATATCTACCCGAAGAATCTGTAGATTTTATTTTTGTACAGAAACTTATTACCTTAATATTTTTTTGACACACCTTAATGGAAATAATGAAACATAGTTTGCACATTAATAATTTAATATAGTTTACTCAATGAGAGTATCAGAATATGTTTTATACTGATTATGGAGTGGGTTACAAGTTGTTCACGCAAATACAAATTGTTCACACAGAATACAAGTTGTTCACGCTCACAAAAACACTCACATTTCACATTTTAATATGTTCAATTGCTGAATTTGGGTTTCCATAACAATAAACACTTCATCCAGGACCTCTGGTAGTAGTTTTGAGTAATTCCTATAAATTTGTTAAAAAATATAAAGAATAAAATGAGTGTCTCAAACAATTTTTTTGACGCCGTATCAATAAAATTAGTATAAAATCTAAAATTATCAAAGCAGTTGAAAAATATTTTACTACATTAAAGTAGAAAGTATTTTCTAGTGTACAGCACATAATAATGTAGGTTATGGTTATAACTACTATATTTTTTGACATTCTGAAGTAGGGTGAGCAACTTGTACTTTTCAGTGACAGAAGAACAAAATTCTAAATTTTATATAAAAAAATAAATATTCAGTTTGCCTGCTTTGGGACCATGCTCCTGACTTAATTTCTCATTGGTTAAGCCAAAAAAAGGCAACTGTTTTAAAAGTTAGTTTCAATTTTGTGTCATCCTGGATATTTTCCCATTTTGTGAAAACAACACATTTACACTAAAATCAATATCAGTAAATACAATATATGTGATGTGCTCCAGGAAAAGGGACCTTATGATACATGACCAAAATTTTCAGTACAGCTGATTTTATGAAATAAGGTCAAAAACATCGATTTTTAGGTTTTTATTGAAATTAGTAGTAAATATGTTTCTCCACATAGAAAAACTATTTTTGATTTAGTTATTAATTGTAAAACAATTAAATAATCGGTTTTCGTGGACCCTTGCACGATTAAGAAAAGGGACCTTAACTTACTCCATTTAAATAGCATGGAAGTAAGTTAAGGTCCCTTTTACATTTCATACACTGTTGTATTTCCTTGGGGAATTATTCATGTAGGAAGAATAAGATTATTCCTCCATGGAATTATTATGACTTTTAAGTAACAATAAAATATTTTACCATAGATTAAGCCTATGTAAACTTAATCTATGATTTCACTATGTTTAGAGGGGGAATTTTTTTTGTTATGTCTTTCCACATCACTGTCTGAAAGTCAGCTGTTGTTGTTGACTGTATTGTTTACATGTTTGAATGCTAAAGATAAACAAGCTACTTTTCATGTTTTACCAGTAAATTGTTAAGGATGGAGGAAGATATAGCTCGAATAATAAATCGTTATGGTGGTGAAGGGATTCCTGAAGACCTTAGAGGGGTCTTTGAAGATTATTTTAACAATGACAGAGATTGTGATTCATCTGCAAGTGATTCAGATCAGAGTTTGGCAGCAGAACTTGAGCCTCCAGAACAGGAGGTAGTTGAGATATCCATTGATGATATTCCTGTAGTTTTTGAGGTAAGTTAATTATAATACTAACACTATGTAGCCCATTAAATAGCTTGTAGGCTTCTATTTTAAATAAATTACAAGACTTAACCTAGGCTATAGCCTACTAAGAACATGTATTCTAGGCCTAAGTCTTTGTTTCGGTTTCTTGAACAATCTTGTAATAGAAATACCACTCAAATATAAATAAAATGTTACTGGCTTACAAAGCTGCAAGTAATATGTTACTTGTTTTAGGAAGACGCATTACTTGCTGTGGACCAACTTTTGGATGTACCCATTGAACTCGCTGAAACTTTTGATGAAGAAGTGCCAGTTGTCGGGGATGAAGAGGACAATGGGAATATCTTGCCTATTTGGGTAAGTTCGTCTCATTAACCTAGGCTATCGTTAATTTGATAGTTGAAGTTAATAGTAAAACTTAACCTAACCTAGCCTAACCTTACATTCGGTAGTAGCGATAAGTCGAAAACGGCAAAGCGATGTCGGCGCATATGTATCTTCTGCCATAACTTTCATGTTCATAAACTTGTGTTAACATTCAATTAAACTGTTAGCCTAATGATTTTTATGTGTTACAGGAGGCGGTTGAAACGGATGCCAGAGCTAATGAAGACGATGCATCAATCAGGACCTGCAAGATAGAAGGCTGTTGCGCCAAACGGTGCACTAATAACTTTTCATTAGATGAGTTGCTACAGTACAATTTTGATAGTAGAAATCTAGACTACTACTCTGAGGGAACCAACATTTTGGACCTAGTCATATTGGGCGAAATAAGAGGTATGTCCCGATCCAGTGATAGCGTTAAAAGAGGAAACTCTATAGTAACTAAAGAGAGGGAAGAAATCGAATGATGTACATGTTGAGAGGCATTCCTGTTTGTGAAAAATTGTATTTGCTCTCCCACTCAATTAAGATTAAGAGATTTAAAAGATTAATGCGACATTACAAAGAACATGGGATCTCGCCTCCCATTCATGGTAATTTTAAAAGAACCCCAAAAAGTACAGTTAAGCATGAAACTGTAGACAAGATTGTATCTTTCATTCGAAACTATGCGGAGGAGTCAGCATTGTTTATGCCAGGTAGGCTAGCATCACAATACAATATTGTTAAGTTGCTTCCTTCTTCTGACAATAAGTCTATACTTTACAGAAAATACAAGGACATTTGTATTGCAAACGATGAAATCTGGGTAAGTGGACCTGCGTTCCGAAAGATCTGGAATACATTTTGTGCTGACATAGTCATAATGAAACCCAAAACCGACTTATGTAAACTGTGTCAAAGAAACTACACTACACACAGCCAATTGCGGGGTGTTGTGACGAGGAAAAATCCGCCTTTTTTGAAAAGTGCCAAGAACATCTTAGGCGAGTTGAGACAGAAAGGGCTGCCTATAAGTCCGTAATCAAAGACACAGTAAAATATTTTGAAGATCATAAAAATGAACTTCATATTGAAAATGAAAAGCATGTTCCCAATTCCTACAATGGAAATATCCATTACTCATTTGACTTTGCGCAGCAAATTCACATACCGTTCAACACACTTCAGCCAGGACCTATTTATTTTTTAACACCTTTTAAAGTAGGCCTATTTGGCATTATGAATGATACTGTTAAAGTTCAGCATAATTTTGTCATACCAGAATCCTGCAGTGTTGCTAAAGGGGCAAACGCTATTATAAGCTATTTACATCATTATTTAGAACATCACGGTCTGGGAGAAACAAATTTATACTTACATGCGGATAACTGTGTGGGCCAGAACAAAAACAATATTGTCACATGTTACTTGGCTTGGAGAATAATCAATAAGTTGCACACAAACATAACATTGTCATTTCTCCCAGTAGGCCACACAAAATTTGCCTGTGATTGGGCATTTGGGTTACTGAAGAAAAAAGTTAGAGTAGGGAAAGCAAGTTGTCTTGCTGATGTAGTTGAAATTATCTCAAACTCAACCCCTGTTTCCAAAGTTAACCAATCAGTATTGACAGGCAATGAACAGGGTGATGTTTACGTTAAAATGAACGACTGGCTTGGCTACTTTGCAAGAAAAAAATGGAAAGCGATTAAGAATATAACAACATACAACCATTTTTCTTTTAAGAGTGGGGATGAACATGTTGGCAAAGTGACATGTCAAATGACAATTGGGGGGCCAGCAGTTACTTTTACTATTACTAGTGACACAGGAATTATTGAAGACCACCCAACAGAAATTGTTCCTGAGGGGCTCTCCTGGAAACGGAAAAATTATCTATTTCAAAAAATTAGGCCTTACTGTGATGAAGCCCACAAAGACTTACTATGCCCAGAACCCATTGCAAGTAGGCCTACTAATGAAGAAGTATTAACAGAGTTAGAAGAGGAAGAAGAAATATTATTGACTCCAAAGCCTAGAAAGAGAGCGCGGAAGCAACAAATCACCAAACCGAAAGCAGCCCAGGAACCCGGAACTTCGAAGAAGAAGAAGAAGTAAAGTTTTTGACCTCATGTAAACATTTTTTAAAATATCACTCAGCATAAGTATCACCATAACAACTGTTTAAACTTTAATAACACAGCACATTGTTATGTAGAAAATGTAAATTTGAAAATTATTAAATTTTCTTCCAAAATATTTGAATTTTTTCATTACTCTTAGTCATTAATTTTTTATAAAATGAAAAAAAAGTGTTTCAATAACATGTGTTCTCCTATTTATTTTGTTGCCCAGACAATGTGCAACATTTTGATACCAAATAGGTAGCAAAATAGTAATAAATCATGCATGTTTCATTAGGTTAAACTTTATTTAACTTTAAACGTGATTTACCGTAAACTAACGCCATTAAAAGTAATATTTCAAACTTCCATAACTTTGTCAAATTTTAAGATAGAATTTTTTTTAAAATACCATTGGATTCAGCAAGAAAAAGATTACAAGAAAATGTGAATAACTCAAAAAGTGTCTCATGTATCATAAGGTCCCTTTTCCTGGAGCACATCACATATAAAATATTTGACTGTATGTATGAAATAAAACGGTAAAAATTAGGTTAGATTTCAACAAAATAATGTGACAGTGAAACTGGAAACACACAGATTACATCTGACAAATTGACTACAGTAGTATAAAATACATCAGCTGTTAGCATAGTGTATTCAGTCAAATGTGCAACTAAAGACATCTAAATATAACAAATGGAACCTCATGAACCAATTGGTGGTGATTATAATGGAATTTGACATATAATAATAACGTAGTAGTGACGAAATGAGACAGTCGGAAATTCCGAGAGTCACACCCATAATGGGTACCAACCATCGGAAATTCCGATGGCTCACACTTGCAGGGTTAAAACAGGTTTATTGCCTATAATGTGACTTTTGCTCCTGTGGGGAACAAGTCAGGTAAAACTACTTTATTATGTGTATGGCATGGGGCAATTTCAGGCAGGACCAAATAAGAGCTTGTGAGGTCATTTTACAGGTTTCTCAGAGAACACAGAGACAATAAAGTTGTCTATTTGTGGATGGACAACTGTTCAAGCCTGAAAAAAATGTATGTTTATACACATTCATTGTTAACAGAAATGAAATTTCCGCAGATGAAATAAATCTGTGGTATTTTGAGCCTGGGCATAGTTTCATGTCCAATGACTCCGTGCACCACCAAGTTGAACTATCTATGAAACATCAAGGAAAGATATATGACTTTGATGATTTTTATTAATGCGTGTTAATCAAAGGGCAATTTGTAAATCAAGGTAAATAAGTTTATGAACAGCAAATTCAAGATTTCTTCTATTGGAAAGATGGAGCTTCCAAAGATAAGCTTAAAACAGCTAATAGAGTGAAACTTTGGGAAATTAGCCATGTGAAGGCAGAGAGAGGTAGATTCTTGTTACAGTACAAAACATCATACGACGCAGGAGAAAATACAAAATCTTTGATTTCTTATAGAACAAATTTACGAAAAAAATTCAAACAAGATTCCTCCTCAGCATCTCTCTGAACAAACGTGACAAGCTTTTAAAAACTTTGGTTGGTATATTGCCAGAAAATAGGAAATTGTTTTGGAAAAACCTTCCACCGGCAGGAAATAAAAAATAGATTTTGATAGATAGTACTCATATTACAATATGATCTATGCAAAAGCTTTTCGTTACTCAGCCAGGTAATATCTACCTAATTGTATGAAGTTTGTTTTCTTTTTTGGTAGAAAACCTCTTGTTAGTATTTAGTTGTTAGTATATTTAGTAGTTACCTAATAACTGTATGTGCAATAATTAATCTTTTAAATTGGATTTTCATGTATTATGTTTACTTAGCTGTGCTACTCTTAGCATAGTAACAAATGTTGTAGGCAGCAGCAAATTTTATATGTAGGCCTAGGCTAGGATTAATTTAGATTTCAAGTTTTTATTGGAATTGAACTTTTTAGTGTCATAAGTTTTCATACGGAGTCTATTAATTAGAGAAAATGTATTAAATAAACGTTTAATTGAACTACAATTATTTATTATATTTCCAAATTTAGGAAAATAAACTTTTCAAGTGAGCAGTGTCTTAATGTTATTCCTAAGAAAAAACACAATATGTATTTACTGCTTTGGAAACAACTTAGCTGTAATAAATAAAGTGTCCTAATCAAAAAGGCAGTATGTACTTGCTGTTTGTAATGACATTAAATATGAGTGAACCATCCTAAGAAAGAAAGCAGTATCTGCTTTTAAAAATTAATGTTAAGTTAATTGATCATTATTTTGTGTGAGAAAAGTATGAAAATTTTTCTCATCATTTAATATATATTCTTACTTGGATATTCTTACCTGAATATGGACACTCTTGGCTGCAATATCGAATGAAGTTACAGTTCCATCTCCACTGGTGCATACCATGTATCGGGCCTCGTCATTGGTCAGTATTTTACTGACATAGTCTTCCATTTTTTTAGATGAGAACACATGTGATTTCTCCCGCAAGTCCCAAACTGGATAACATATCAAGAATTCATATTTAATAAAAGAATGATGTTAACATTTTCCATAACAAAATAAAAAATTATTCATCACACTTATATTTGTATGTGTTGATAAGTTAAAACTGGAGAAGCAGAATAAGATCGTTAAGATTGTCCATCACCCTTTTAAAAATCAGATTTGCTTATCCGTACGTGTATGGGTGGGTAAGTGGGTCTATACCAATATACAAATATGGGGAGCTGAATACGACTTTTTATTTTGCAATAATGAATAGAAAAATTTTTTTCACTTCAATACGAGGTGTAGCTATTAAATAACGAGACTGACGCTGCGGGGGCAAAAGTGCACATGCGCAATCCGCCATTGACTGTCAGCTGTTTAGTGTGAAGCTTTCTCTTCAAAATGCCCTTAACCTCATTTGTGTAAGTAACACGGTTTAGTCATAGCCTTCATTTCCGTTAACGTTGTTATTTTATTTTGGCGAAAAAATGATTAGTGTAATAATAGAGCAACGAATTGTTGTTAAATTTCACTTCAAACTTGGAAAAACCGCTACTGAAGCTTATAATTTACTGAAAGAAGTGTACGGCAGTGAATGTTTATCCCGTGCACGAGTTTTTGAATGGTTTAAACGTTTAAAAGATGACTAACAAGACGTTGAAGACGATTCGCGGCCAAGTCGCCCTTCAACGCCAAAAACGGATGACAATGTCGAAAAAGTTGCTAGTTTGATTCGGTCTGATCGTCGATTGAGTATTCGTGCAATATCTGAAACTGTAAACATTGATTAAGAATGTGTACGGCAAATTTTACATAACAATTTGAACATGCAAAAAGTGTGTGTGCCAAAAATTCTCACGTTTGAACAACAAGCAACTCGCAAAAATGTTTGTACTGACATTTTGGATGCCATTAAAAATGACCCAAATTTATTGGAAAAGGTAATAACATTGATGAATCCTGGTTTTTTACGTATGATCCGGAATCAAAGCGCCAATCCATGCATTGGAAGACTCCAACTTCACCGAAAGCAAAAAAAGCAAGAATGAGAACAAGTCAAAATTTAAAGCAATGATGATTGTTTTTTTTTCGATATTCATGGGATTGTGTACCTTCACTGGGTTCCTGAAGGTCAAACAATCAATCAACATTACTACCTTAAGGTACTTGGCAATCTGCGAGAAAGAATAAGAAAAAAACAACCCGAAATGTGGAAGGAAAATCATGGATTTTCCACCAAGACAATGCATTACAAGTACAGTTGTATTGACCCACCCGCCCTCCCATACACGTACAGTAGTATTGACCTACCCGCCCTCCCATACACGTACAGTGCTAAGGACCCACTCGCCCACCCTTACACGTACAGTGCTAATGACCCACCCACCCACCCTTACACGTACAGTGCTAATGACCCACTCGCCCAACCTTACACGTACAGTACTAATACTCTCTCTCTCTCACCCTCCCACCCAAACACATATACTATTACTGACCCACCCTCCCACCCAAACACATATACTATTACTGAACCACCCTCCCACCCAAACATGTATACTATTACTGACCCACCCTCCCACCCAAACACGTATACTATTACTGACCCATCCTCCCACCCAAACACGTATACTATTACTAATACTACTTACTGACGATTGTGCCCAATGTAAGGTCAATATCACTGTACGTGTATGAGCGGGCGGGTGGATCAAAACCACTGTACGTGTATGAGCGAGTGGGTGGGTCGATATCACTGTACGTGTATGAGCGAGTGGTGTACCGGGTCTTGGACCGGTACAGGTTTTTTTTTCGTCATTGTCTGCCAGGCTGCCTGAGATTCGTTTTTGCCCTGCGTTTCGCGTTGTTGGTAGCCGTTGGCCCAGTTCCGTTTCGTTCCGGTTTCCAGCAGCTTCGGTCCGGTTGACCGGCTTCTAGATTGTTCGAGTAGTTCTAGTTTCTCTGGAGCCTTCGTCTTTCAGGTTGGCCGTCATTTTGTCTTTGGCTCTGCCTGCTGAGATTACTATGTTCGGCTGAGAGACTCCAAAACGTAAGTGTTAATTTTGTAATTTCTAATATTTAATCTCCCTTTTGGTGAAAATACTTTTGTTTCAATAATATTAATCGTTCTTGCTTGTGTTTTCAGAGTTTGGTTAAATTTTGTATTCTTTGTCTAGATGTTTCTCAGACTAGGTTAAAGCCATGTGCTTCCATGTTAATCTTTACCGTTAATTACCGTTAATGCTTTTTATTTCTGCCTTTATTTTCAATTGTAATTCTGTATAATGTTTATGGAGCCTTTTTACAGTTGTAGTTACCGATATCATATTTTTTGTTCTTTGCCAATAACCTAGCCTAGCTGTACCCTTTGATTTTCATGTTTTAACATATTGCTCATGTATCCATGGCCTAGTATTCAGTTTGTCATTTTTAAGTCCATATACGTAATTAATTCTTTTATAATTTGTTAATGGTAATTTTTTCCTAAAATCTGAGTTTGCCAACATAATTATTCATGACCTAAAAAATAGATCTTTTATTTTTTCTAGTGTGATAATCCTGTATAATTTTGTCTGTGCCCGTTTGTGTTGCCATGTCATGTTTAGGGGTTATGTATAATATTTGTGTTGTGATGGCTGGACTGTTTTAATGTGCTGTGGTTGTTGTCCTACAGTCCAGGGTCCTCGAGTGGGACTTTCAGCCCTCAGCCTGCCGTCCCGGGGGAATTTCGATTCTTCTGCACTGCTCGCCTGGCCTGGAGGACCATGCTGGAGCCTGGTTTCGCCCGCTACCCCTCTCTACAGCTCTGGGTATAATTCTTCTGTCCTCAGGTCAGTGTGTTCTTTTTTGTTCCCGGCGGCTGAGCTGGGGGTTTTGATGTGGATTTTTAATTTATAAAAAGAAAAACAGAAAAGAAAAGGGCAGTGAAATATAAGAAAAAAGAAGAAAAAAAATCTGTGGAACTTTATGTGGCCTAGGCCTAAAACCCAGAAAAGTGATTTTTGCAACACAGCCATGGGGACTTAATTTTTTTTTATTAAAGAGGGAAAAAACTTTTAAAATACCCAAAGATTTTTTTTTTGATGTTAATATTTATTTATATCTATATTTATTGTTATTTAGTTTACTTAGTATTTGGTTGTTATATTTTTTTTAGATTTTATATTGGTTAGGTCCCCATTGTTAAGTTATGTTATTTATTTATTTAAATGTTTAGGCCTAGTGATCGTTATTTATTTTTGTTGTGGTTAATTGTATTATAGATGTTTTGAAGTGAATTTTTACTCGAACGGTACCGTGTTATATTTTCTTTTAAATTATTTAATTTTTAAACTTTCACCAAAAGGGGATTATTGTTCTTTTGCTTAACTTTTAATTCGGAGCTGCCCAGGGATTCCGGCTTACTCCCTGGCCCGGTGGAATCAAGGGATGCGGGCCCAAATTGCCGGTGTAATGGTGATACCAAAAATTTTATAATTTTCTTCACTTTTAGTCGGGGCCTATTAAATTTTTCTTACGTTTTGGGGTGTCTCAGGCTAGGCTGCAGATAGGCCATGTAGTTGTTAATTTGTTCACTTTGGTATTTGTTGAGTTTGTTGTTCTTGTAGCTTTTGTGTGTTTTGTTATTTATTTAAGTGCAAATTTTATATTGTGGCCTTCTGCCTTTTTTGTTGTGGCCTTCTGCCTGCCAGTTTGTTTTCTGAATAATAAAATTAGTTTTGCTCAGCTGCCGAGTATTATTTTGACCCTCCAACTGCCACCCGTGATCCCATCGCTCGATTTGTTTTGAGCCATCCCCCCGGTTGGCACGCTTTCCAGCTTTGGTGGGGGGGATGGGTCTCAATTGGTAGCAGAGCGTGGTTGCCTAAAAAAAAAAAAAAAAAAAAAAAAAAAAAAAAAAAAAAAAAAAAAAAAAATCTCTCTCGGTTGTTGACGGTGGGTGTTTCCCTGTTAGTAGGCCATGGTTGGCCGACCTACCGTCAAGGTGTCTTGGGATTGTAAAAAAAAAAAAAAAAAAAAATAAATAATAATTGTTTAAAAAGAAAAACAATTAAAAAACCAAATAAATCATTTAACTTTGTATTAAAAAAAAAAAAAAAAAAAAAACCTAGGCAATCCGCTTGGTTACTTTGTTGAATGGGTTTCATGGGTGGATTGGAGTGGTCGGCAGTGGCTCGGTAGGCTGAGGGTTTAGTTCGTCTTGGACCCTGGAGTTGTCGTTTTTTTGTGTACTGTTGAGAATTTTGTTTTGCGAGATGGCCTATCTGCAGAATGTTGCGCTCCTAGTCAAGGAGGAGTTAATTTTTGAGTTGAGGTCGCGGGGTGTGACTCCGGAGGGTGATGTTTTGAATCTCCGGAGGTTGCTGCGGGAGCAGTTGTCCGCGGGTACGGCGGTGGATTGGTCTGACCTGCTGGAGGTTGGTGATGAGTTGGGAATTTGTAAACGGATGGTGGAAGATTGGGAAGGGGGTGTTAGAGGATTTGCAGTTTGAACCTCCAGTAAGGTCGTGACCGGGCCCTGCCGCCCTTGCACGTTTGGGGCATCTGCTTGCCCGTTTAAGGCTGAGTCAACCGGGCACCGGGGTTGGAACCATCGGATAGGGCGTGGATCTTGGAGAGTGTGTCTAGGCTGGATGAGATTTTTCAGGCACTCTCCGGTTCACGACTCCTACGGGTCTGGGTCAGCGGCCTGCTTTCACACTGCTCGCCTAACGTGTCGAAGGCCGCAGGCTGAGACACCGGCTCTCACTGTGCCTGAGGTTCCTTCTGAGCTGCAGGCGTTTCTGTTGAGGTTGCTTGTGGTTCGGATCCAGCTGCCGTTCCTACTACTTCTTTGGGTTCACCTGCTCTTCTGCAGCCTGAGCTACCCAACAAGCTAACCTAACCCTCTCACGCCCATGATCCCAGAATCTCCCTGGGGAATTTGAATTTGGGGGATTCCCGAGGAGCTTCTGAAGTTTTTGGTGGCCTTTTCAGGGCTTATTTAGATTTCCCGGCATGAGGGAGGGGCTTTTCTTCGTCTGGGTTCCCTTATTGTAAGGTTCCGTTGGGGATTTTTTGCTGAGGGTTTTGTCTTGGCCCAGTTTATGCCCCGGTGGACTCGTTTAAAACGAGAGTTACTTTTATCGTTTCTTTCCCCTTCACTCAGGGGAGGAATGGTATTGGGGGCGATTTTTAATTTGGGTCCCCAGGGGAGGGGGGATCTTGGGCGGCCCATGTCCCTTCATTTAAGGGAACTCGCAAACGTTTTTCGGGGCCCACCCTTTCCGAAAACTGGGGGCACCGTTCGTGTTTATCCTGGGGGGCATTTCTCCCGAAGAACCCGGTTTGGGAAAATTTGGGTTTTTTCTTTGGGGTTCCTTCGATTTTCGGGAGCCGGGGACAACTTGGGGCATTGTTTCGCGCAGCGTGCAGTTCTCAGAAACCCGCAAAAGGGGGGGAAATTTTTGAAGTCAAACGGGGCCCCTTCCCACCCTCGACCAAGGGTATGCTTTAGGTGTGGGTCAGCCCGTGGGGGTCGGGGTTTCGACCTCCGTTGTTTGTTTTGTTTGGGGGCCAACTGGTCACATTCGAAAGTGGGCTTGTCCACGGTTTCTCGAGGTCTTTGGGGCTGGGGAAAAGGCTTTAGGGCGGGGGGTTTGCCCTTTCCCCAGTAGCTCCCCGGTTTTGTTGCGTCTTTACCGTGGGCCCTTATGGGCCCCTGACCGGCCCCTGCCCATAGGGAGGAGTGTCGGGGTTTTTTTGGGCCTTGGGGTGGCATGGCTTTCCCCGGGACTTTTTTGGGGGTCACCTCGGGGGTGTCCCCGGCGTTTTTGTTTCTTTTGGGGGGTTTCGGGGGTGTCGAGCCCCCCTTGATTCTGGTTTCCGGCATGCAGTATTAAACCCGCCTTTTTCTTTTTTGAGTTCCCCTTGGGGCCCCCCTTTGGACTTGTCAGGCCCCACCGAGCCCTCTTCTTTTTAAATTTTTGGACGGGATCCCAAATCCCCCTACCCATACTTTCCCAAAGGGGTCCCCTTTCATTTTTAAAATTGAAGGATTTTCCTGGGGGTGGGGTTTTTCCCTTTTTGCCAAGGGCCCTGGCGGTTTAGTATTTCCCAGGGGGAGACTTCATTTCCAAAAGGGGTTTGGATGTTTCTTGACCTCCAGAAGCGCCAGGGTGTTTTTTTAAGTTTAATTCGGGGAAATTTTTTGGTTTTCCCCTTGTAGGGTGGGGTTTCTGACTGCCCTCCCCGTTCCAGAGGGGGTGGGTTGTGACCCGAAAAAACCCAAGGTGGGTCCGGTTGGTTCCCTCTCCCCCCTGGCTTGGGGGAGGCCATTGGGGGGCCTTTTTTTGCGGTTTCCTGATGTGCTTACGGCTGGGGCTTGGGGTTTACCCTTTTCTTCTTGGGGGTTTTGAATCCCCCCTCACCCATTCTTAGCCCCCCTTTTTAAGTCGTCCGTACAAACTTGCCCCCCCAAAGTGGAGGGGTTTTGAGGGGTAAAGAAATTTAGGGGTATTCTTTACAAAGGGGGTTTTTGATTGAAAACCCTCTCGTTCTGCTTATGCCAGTCCAGCTTTCTTTTGCCAAAGGCCTAATGGTAAGTCCTGGCTTGTGGGTGGGTTTTTCGGGGGTTTAAAGCTAAGGTCCCCCTAATTTACTTTGGTACCTTTTTGCCTGATTTGCAAATTTTGCGTTTTAAATTTGGGTTTGGGTAAAGGCTAAGTTTTTCGATTTTTTTTGATTTGAACCAGGCCTACCATCAGATTCCATTGAAGAAGGAAAACAAAGGCCAAAAGGAAATAGCTTCTGTGTTTCCCCGGAATCTTTACCAGTTCACTAGGGTTCCTATGGGGCTTGCTGTGGGTTTTCCCAAACCTTAAAAACCCCGTTTGCTTTATTCCCTCTTCCATGATGTGAAGGAAAAATTTGGGTTTTTAAATTTTCCGTGGGCATCTTTCTTTTCTACAGTGGTTACTTTCCGGGGGAAAACACAAGCAAAATCTTGGGGGAAGGGGGTTTTTTGTGGGCCCTTAAAATCAGTGGGGGTTACCGTCAATCCCCGAGAAAGTCACTTTTTCTCGTCCTGAGTTTCTTTTTCCCGGGCATCTTTATCTCTTCTCGATTGGGGGCATAGATCCTGCGAGGACCCCGGGGGCATTCGGGATTTTTCCCCCCCCAGAGATACCAAAGGGGGTTGCCCGTTTTGTGGGGGTGGGAATTTTTTTCCGTCGCTTCATCCCTAACCCTGGGGCCGGAGCTTTGGGGTGCCCGTTGAACGGGGCTGCGAAAGAAAAGGGGGTCCCCCTTTTGGGGTTTGGGGGCCCAAACCACAGACTGCCTTTTTATGCCTCAAGGGAAGGCTATTCAAACAACCTCCTGTCCTGCGTATGCCCGATTTTAGTTAAAAGAATTTTTTCTTCAGGGGCTGATGCCCCCTCCTCCTGCCATTGCTGCTGTTCTTTTCTCAGGAGTTTGATGGGGCTCAGGCAGCCCTCGCGTTTGCTTCGAGGACGTTGTCTCACCAGGAAGGAAAGCTTCTTCCATCTATGAGTTAGAGTGTCTGGCTGTTGTCTTCGGTACGGACCAAGTTTCGGCGTCTCTTGGAACACGCTGAGTTCTTGGCTGGAGACGACAATCAGGCCACTGTCTTGGCTTACTTGGCCCATCCCAGACAGCTTGGGAAAATTGGTCGCTGGGTGGTCAAAATTTCTGCCTTTAAGTTCCGAGTTCAACATCTTAGGGGTACCCAGAATGTCATCGCGGATGCTCTTTCCCGCATGTATCACGAACCCAGTGATCCACCTACTGAGGCTGTTGCTCAGTGTGGTGCTGTTCTTCTGGATTTTCCTCTGGCTTTTGACGACCCTACTGTCCCATCAACAGAAAGATCCTGAGCTGTCAGTCATCTTAGGTGAGCTTCAAGAGGGAGGTGCCCACCCTCCCTATTTTCTGTCCAAAGGGGTCCTCTGTTGCCGTCCTCGACAGAGGGGTGAAACCCCGTGTAGTGCTGCCTAGTCATCTAGTACCGATGGTCTTTCAGTATTATCACTCTTCTCTTGTGGGCGGTCATCTTGGCATTCATAAGGACCATCGCTAAGATTCGTAGGTACTTCATCTGGAAGGGCATGGACCGGGATGTTGCTGGCAGAGTGCGGGCTTGTCACCTGTGCTCTCTCAGCAAGCCTAGTCAGAATGCAAGGTTAGGGTTGTTATCTTCTGAGGTGGCCGAGCGTCCTTTTGAGAAGGTGTTCATCGACTACGTGGGTCCTTTTCCCCGTAGCAAGTCAGGTAGCTCCTACCTACTTGTTTGTGTGGATGCTTTCTCGAAGTTCGTTTGGCTTTTCCCACTTCGGAGTGCCACGGCTAAGCTCACCATCCGTGCTCTCCAGTCCCAACTCTTCCAGCACTTTGGTGTGCCTTCCACTCTTGTGTCCGACAACGGTAGCCAGTTTACCTCCCATGAGTTTCGTAGGTTCTGTTTTGGCAATGGTATCAGGCATGTGACTACCTCTCCTTATTACCCACAGCCTTCTCATGCAGAGCGGTTCAACCGCAATCTTCGGTCTGCCCTTATTACCTTCCATGCTGAGAAGCAGAACACCTGGGATGAGAGTCTCTCTTGGCTCCAGCTTGCCTTTAATTCTTCCAAGCATGAGAGTCACAATGCTACTCCCTTCGAGATTCTACATGGCTACCCTCCTAACAACCCTTTGTCCAACTTGTGGAGGTTAGAGGATCTTCTACCTACGCCAGGTGCCACTGACGTAGTGTCCACGTGGCGGGCTGCTCGGCGCAACCTGCTACGTGCTAGAGAGAGAGTAAGGAGGAGGTATGATAAGGGTCGTACTCCTAACCCTTTTCAGGTTGGAGATCTGGTTCTTTGTCAGGCTCACCCGGTCAGTTCGGCCGCGGAACGAAGAGCTGCAAAGTTGTGCTATCGGTGGTCTGGTCCCCACCGCATCGACAGGTTTTTGTCACCGGTGACTGATCTGCTGGTTGATCCCCAGTCAGGCAGGGTGTTTAGGAAAGCCCATGTGTCCCAGCTTAAGGCTTTCCGGGGAACGGTTGGTCCAGGAGTTGGTGTTCCTGGGGGTTTCTTGGGGCAAAGAGATTGATCACCTCTGCGCCCTAGGTGGCTGTTCTGAGAGAGTCTTCTTTCTCTCTTTTTTCTTGTCGGGCCCGACAGTCAGGGTAGTTTGCTCCCTGTTCGAGGGGTTTCCCCTCTTAGTTTCTCTTGGACGTCCTTGGAACACCACTCTTCGGAGGTCTTCGTCTTCTCTTGGTTCCCTGAGGTACCGAGTTTGCTCCCCTGCCTGGGTGTGTTGAGGTTTGCAGAGGGAGGTTGTACCGGGTCTTGGACCGGTACAGGTTTTTTTTTCGTCATTGTCTGCCAGGCTGCCTGAGATTCGTTTTTGCCCTGCGTTTCGCGTTGTTGGTAGCCGTTGGCCCAGTTCCGTTTCGTTCCGGTTTCCAGCAGCTTCGGTCCGGTTGACCGGCTTCTAGATTGTTCGAGTAGTTCTAGTTTCTCTGGAGCCTTCGTCTTTCAGGTTGGCCGTCATTTTGTCTTTGGCTCTGCCTGCTGAGATTACTATGTTCGGCTGAGAGACTCCAAAACGTAAGTGTTAATTTTGTAATTTCTAATATTTAATCTCCCTTTTGGTGAAAATACTTTTGTTTCAATAATATTAATCGTTCTTGCTTGTGTTTTCAGAGTTTGGTTAAATTTGTATTCTTTGTCTAGATGTTTCTCAGACTAGGTTAAAGCCATGTGCTTCCATGTTAATCTTTACCGTTAATTACCGTTAATGCTTTTTATTTCTGCCTTTATTTTCAATTGTAATTCTGTATAATGTTTATGGAGCCTTTTTACAGTTGTAGTTACCGATATCATATTTTTTGTTCTTTGCCAATAACCTAGCCTAGCTGTACCCTTTGATTTTCATGTTTTAACATATTGCTCATGTATCCATGGCCTAGTATTCAGTTTGTCATTTTTAAGTCCATATACGTAATTAATTCTTTTATAATTTGTTAATGGTAATTTTTCCTAAATCTGAGTTTGCCAACATAATTATTCATGACCTAAAAAATAGATCTTTTATTTTTTCTAGTGTGATAATCCTGTATAATTTTGTCTGTGCCCGTTTGTGTTGCCATGTCATGTTTAGGGGTTATGTATAATATTTGTGTTGTGATGGCTGGACTGCTTTTAATGTGCTGTGGTGTTGTCCTACAGTCCAGGGTCCTCGAGTGGGACTTTCAGCCCTCAGCCTGCCGTCCGGGGGAATTTCGATCTTCTGCACTGCTCGCCTGGCCTGAGGACCATGCTGGAGCCTGGTTTCGCCCGCTACCCTCTCTACAGCTCTGGGTATAATTCTTCTGTCCTCAGGTCAGTGTGTTCTTTTTTGTTCCCGGCGGCTGAGCTGGGGGTTTTGATGTGGATTTTTAATTTATAAAAAGAAAAACAGAAAAGAAAAGGGCAGTGAAATATAAGAAAAAAGAAGAAAAAAAATCTGTGGAACTTTATGTGGCCTAGGCCTAAAACCCAGAAAAGTGATTTTTGCAACACAGCCATGGGGACTTAATTTTTTTTTTATTAAAGAGGGAAAAACTTTTAAAATACCCAAAGATTTTTTTTTTGATGTTAATATTTATTTATATCTATATTTATTGTTATTTAGTTTACTTAGTATTTGGTTGTTATATTTTTTTTAGATTTTATATTGGTTAGGTCCCCATTGTTAAGTTATGTTATTTATTTATTTAAATGTTTAGGCCTAGTGATCGTTATTTATTTTTGTTGTGGTTAATTGTATTATAGATGTTTTGAAGTGAATTTTTACTCGAACGGTACCGTGTTATATTTTCTTTTAAATTATTTAATTTTTAAACTTTCACCAAAAGGGGATTATTGTTCTTTTGCTTAACTTTTAATTCGGAGCTGCCCAGGGATTCCGGCTTACTCCCTGGCCCGGTGGAATCAAGGGATGCGGGCCAAATTGCCGGTGTAATTGGTGATACCAAAAATTTTATAATTTTCTTCACTTTTAGTCGGGGCCTATTAAATTTTTCTTACGTTTTGGGGTGTCTCAGGCTAGGCTGCAGATAGGCCATGTAGTTGTTAATTTGTTAATTTTGGTATTTGTTGAGTTTGTTGTTCTTGTAGCTTTTGTGTGTTTTGTTATTTATTTAAGTGCAAATTTTATATTGTGGCCTTCTGCCTTTTTTGTTGTGGCCTTCTGCCTGCCAGTTTGTTTTCTGAATAATAAATTAGTTTTGCTCAGCTGCCGAGTATTATTTTGACCTGCCAACTGCCACCCGTGATCCCATCGCTCGATTTGTTTTGAGCCATCCCCCCGGTTGGCACGCTTTCCAGCTTTGGTGGGGGGGATGGGTCTCAGTGGGTGGGTCGATACCACTGTACGTGTGTGGGTGGGGGGGTGGGTCGATATCACTGTACGTGTATGGTTGGGCGTGTGGTCAATACCACTGTACGTATATGGGCGGGCGGGTATGTCAATCCATAGTTAGTACCATTGTACGTGTATGGGTGGGCGGGTTATAAAAGTGTAAGGAGTTGACAAAAGATGACTTTCAGCACTGTTTCCAACAATGGAAAATTCGCATGGAGCGTTGCAGGGATAGAGAAGGGGTGTATATTGAAGGCGATAATAAATAATTATGTATTAAATGAGAATAAAACTTTTTACAACGACAGTCTCGTTATTTAATAGCCACACTTCATATATTATGAAAGTTTTACCTTGCTTTGTTATAAAAGTCAATACTTGGCAAATCCATAAGGAATAATGCAATATAATCCAAGCTAATTAATTAAAGGTTGAACTAAAAGCTTATTACAGGCAAAACAACATATTAGTGGTTAGTTACAATCAAAACGTGAGCAGAAAACTGGGTTGCCTCCTTATTACTGGTTGCCAAAAAAAGATGGATGACAGACAGCAGTAAAGGAATTAGGACAATCAAACTAGTAGTAACTAATAAGTTAAAGATGAATGACAGACAGCAGTAAAGGAATTAGGACAATCAAAGTAGTAGTAACTAATAAGTTAAAGATGAATGACAGACAGCAGTAAAGGAATTAGGACAATCAAACTAGTAGTAACTAATAAGTTAAAGATGAATGACAGACAGCAGTAAAGGAATTAGGACAATCAAACTAGTAGTAACTAATAAGTTAAAGATGAATGACAGACAGCAGTAAAGGAATTAGGACAATCAAACTAGTAGTAACTAATAAGTTAAAGATGAATGACTGACAGCAGTAAAGGAATTACGACAATCAAACTAGTAGTAACTAATAAGTTATTAGTAACTTCTAAATAGCAGTGACAAAAGATTTTATAATCCATCTTAAAGATGAACCAATAAAATGTATGGAAAGAAAATAATTGTCAAACATCTTATGGCTTCAACGTATTTAGTATGTACTCTAATAAAACAGATAATCCTTTACTGATAAGAGGTTTCATGTCAATGTTTGGAGAGTTAATGCATTCTGTTCTATGGGGAAGCTAGGAGAAATGTTCATGAAGCAGTTCGTTTATTTAATGCTGCCTATCCGGATAGACCAGTAGACAGGGCATACATTAGACGTTTAGTAAACAAATTCTCAACAAACTTTAGTGTCAAAGATGCACCACGATCAGGGCGCCCTGCCATTGCGACAGAAGAGATCCAAATTCGAGTTTTAGCAAATTATGCTGCAAACCCACATGAATCTCTGCGGTCCACTGCCCTTGATGTTGGAATTTCAAAAGATACTGTTCACAAAGTGTTAAAGCGTCACAAGTTCCATCTGTACAAAGTACAGTTAAATCAAGAATTAAATGAAGACGACCCTGACCGAAGACTTCAGTTTTGTGAGCAAATGTTGCAGAAGATTGAAGAGAATAATAATTTAATATCACAGATATGTTTTAGTGATGAAGCATCATTCTCTTTGCATGGGACAGTCAATCGGCACAACTGCCGTTATTGGGCAAACAGTAACCCCCACTGGATGGTTGAAGCCCATACGCAACAGCCACAAAAATTAAATGTATGGGCTGGAATTTTGGGAAACTCTGTTATTGGGCCATTCTTTATTGATGGTAATTTAACTGGCGTTAAATACTTGGACATGTTACGGAACGGCATTGTCCCAGCAATAAATGAGGTAGTACAAGGTACTTATGAGCCTGTATTTCAGCAAGATGGTGCTCCTCCACATTATAATATGCTTGTCCGGACATTCCTAGACCAAACGTTTCCCGACAGAAGGATAGGTCGACGTGGCACTTTGGTAGAGTGGCCGGCACGGCACGTTCACCTGACCTTTCACCTCTGGATTTTTTCTTTTGGGGTTTCCTCAAAAGTAAAGTTTACGACACAAAGCCCGCAAACCTCGATGAATTAAGGACAAGAATCGAAGAGGCCTGCCACCTTATCACGCCTGAAATCTTACAAAATGTGAGATGTGGTTTTCAATCCAGGCTTTTTTACTGTCAAGAAGTTCATGGCAGCCATTTTAAGCATCTCATCTGAGTGAAATTGAGGTGAGAGTTCAGCATTTTGACCATTTTTCCCGTTCTAAAATTACTTAGGGGGTTTTATGAAATAATTCCAACTTTAAACTGCCACCAAATTTGATAGACTAATGTTAGAGACCTCTAGTTTCCGCCATTCTTTTTCTTTTAATATTACCTTTAAAATGACGTGTCATTTGATAGGGGTTTCTATTTAAAAATGTTGACTTACCCCCAAACTACCCCCTTTTGAGAGGGGGTGTAAAAAATGTGCATACATAAAAAACTCCTTAGTTGGTCATATAAACATTCCCAGAAGTAAATCACTTTATCTGTATTCATAAGAAAGTTAATAGGGGGGGGGGTGGGACTTTTAAGACACCCTGTATATTGTAATACCTCAGTTGAGGTTTGATGCAATAAACATTATTATTATTACTTATCATTTTACTCGTTAAGTTTATAAAATGACACAGTTTTGTTTAGTTTTAAAATGTTATTCTGATGTTTAACTGCAATCTAGCAGATTATTTAAATGAAATATGTTAAATACTGGATTTTTTGTAATTTTATACATTATAAGAACTAATTCAACTGAAAATATATGAAATTATATATGAAGACAGAATTTTAGCTGATAATTTAGAACTAATAAATAATTTAATGGTAGACTGCTTACTTCGTACAACACCGTTTTCATCTCCGGTGGCTATTAAATGCTCATCAATGACAGCTAGAGTATACAAAGGGTCTCTGAAAATAGAGAGCACAAAGAAGAATAAACATCAGTATGGGATAGCTAAAAATAAATATCTAATGGTAGATAATACTACTTTTACACATATAGAATAAAATTATTGATTCAATAATTGCATATTGATGGGTAACTGTGTTATTGTATTTTGTAGCCTGGATTGCTATAATTACTTTAATACTAATGTTCTCATCTTATCAATCCAAAACCAACTGATTTTATGATAATTAATTCCAATAATCAATTTGGATTGCTAAGGCAAGAACACTTTCGTGAGTTACTTAACAAAAACTAACTTAAACCTGTTAGTTTAAGGGGTGTCAGATGTCAAAATTGGTAAACAATTTTGATTTTCTGTTTTTTACATATTATTATTCTTCAGAATCTGCTCTTTACGTTGATACCAAACATTATGTAATTGTAACCTCAGAAACATTTTTTATAAGTGTTATTTGAAGTAAGTGCACGGCTAAACTTTTGCTATTTACGTGTTCAGTTGGCTCCTACACATATTATAGTACTGTGAGTTATTTTACCAGGTTATTTTGTTTTGTTTGGTTAGTATTATAGCTGCTACTAGGCAACAAGTACAGTCTGTTTATTCAGCAGACTGTGTTTACATTTTTGGTGGTGTTGTTATAGTTACTTTTTGTGAAATATTTTTGACTGTTTACACTACAAACTGCCTACAGTTTCTACTAGAGTATTCAAAAAACGAAAACAACAGTGTAATGCTAATGTAAAACGATATAAGCATAATGAAATGGTTGTGAATAAAACACAACCTAGTTCAAGCACATCAGGAAATACAGATGAACAAAATAGGCCTAACACATCAGGATCAACCAATATTAGAAAAGAGAGCTTGTCAAAAAAGAAGGTAGGATCCAATTTACCTAGCTATGATTTGTTTCTTTCAGAAAATGAAGGCTGCAATGATATGTTAACCCTCGAACTGCCGGTCGGTACCATTGGTACCGAATTCGACTTTTCTAAAATGCCATCAGTACCATGGTACCGACTCACATTTATATTAATTATTAAAAATAATTAGAATTTTCGTATAACATTTCGTATAGTGCCTCTCAGATAACTAATTTACTGTATACTAGTACTCCAGTTTTTATTTCGTTGTCTTTGACTGTGTTACGTGTTCACGAGTGACATCATTTATCAGCTGTTTTGCCGCGCTCACGTCTTGCCGCTCAGTCTGCAGTCTGCGTAGTGCAGTCAGTTGTAGTGCCGTAACTAGTGATTTATTGTGTAAATTATCATTCTGTTGTTGTATAAAAAAAAAACTAAAAGTGATATTACCATGCAATTTTTTTTTTAATTTTGTTTATCAGAGTAAACTGCACATTTTGAGTGTTTAACTTTGTATAGTTCATAAAACGTTTTGTTTTATTCTATCATATGTACCTGAAAATCTAACATTTTTTAAGGCTTTTTTGAAAAATATTTAACACTTTAACCGAAACACCGGTCTGCGAGACCAGAGGGAAATTTAGTTTTTCTGTAGTGGCCATACTGATGGCCTTTTTCGGCCGAGCCTCTCAGTACCTCTCACCCGCTCCCGCTCAAGGTCACTCCACCAATTAGAATCAGTTGCCACTAGGCGGTCGTGTAGTAAACATCCTTTGTTTGAAATCGTGCCGGTCTAATATACCGGATATTTCGGATAACGTGTGGAGCCATTTGGGTCTCAAATACTGGGTGTTTCGAATAGTGTAGTTTTGAAATATAACTGAATATTTTGCTGCATCAAATAAATTAGTTTTTTATTGTTGTAATTATACAGTTGAAGCTGGAAGCCATGGACAAACCATCAGGCTCATGGAGGGTGCATGTCAAAGCTCCTGACTTTGAATCCAGAATCGGAAGGATGCTGCATGATGATTTTTCCGAAAGTGGAAGTAGTGATGAAGAAATAGATGACTCCGACGAAGACCCGGATTATGTGTTGTCAACTGAGGAGCAGGAAGATAGTAGTGACGATGGTGATTCTCTTCTCGATGACGAAGCTTGAAGAAAAAAAGAGTTTGAACCCCCTTACTGGTGGACAACTGTACCAGGACCAAAAAACGTCTGTACCCCAGCAAGAAACATCATAAGAGGAGGTCTACCTGGTCTCAAAGGTCCAGCACGTACTCTTGGAAACAATCCTGGAAAACTCGAAGTGTGGAATCTTCTATTTGATGCAGGTATGCTCAATACTGTTGTAACATTTACCAATCAAAAACTTTCAGCAGTAAGATCTTCCCTAGGACCCATGACAAGTAAGTCTAACTACCGTGATACAGACGTATTGGAAATGAATGCCTACATTGGCTTACAGCTTCTTGCTAGCATCCTAAAATCCAATCATGAAGACATGACCTCTCTGTTCTCAAAAGATGTAACCAGTCGCCCTTATTTTATTTGCACAAAGTCAGAGAAGCGGTATGAAGTCCTAACATCATGTTTGAGATTTGATGACTCCCACACAAGAGCACAACGTAAAGAATCAAATAAGGCAGCAGCCATCAGTGAGATTTTTGAGAAATTTATTCAGAACTCTCAAAGTGCTTATAGTTTGAGCGAATATCTTACCATTGATGAGATGTTGGTACCTTTCAGGGGCAGGTGTCCATTTAAAGTGTACATGCCAAAAAAAAACGAGCAAATACGGCATGAAGGCCCAATGTTTGTGTGATGCTAGGACGTCATATCTTTATAATGCCTACATTTACACGGGAACAGGCTCACATGGTGTTGGTCTTTCTCCTAGTGAGTTGCAACTACAAAAGCCAACACAAACTATTGTTGGTCTTTGTCAGCCTATAGAACACACCAACAGGAACGTAACATGTGACAATTATTTCACATCCATTGAGTCTGTAGACGTTCTGACAAATGAAAAAGGGTTGACAATGGTTGGCACCTTGAAGAAGAATAAGCTTGTTATTCCTCAGGAATTTTTTCCTAGCTCTGATGGGCCAGTAAGATCCTCTTATTTTGCTTTTAACAATAACATCACTCTGCTCTCTTTTGTTCCCAAATACAACAGGGCTGTTGTACTTATATCCAGCATGCACCATGGGAAAGAAATCGATCCTGAAAAGAAGAAACCCGAGATCATATCCTTCTACAATAAAACCAAGTGTGGTGTGGACATCATGGACATGAAGTGTGCTATCTATGCTCAAACAGAAGAACACGTCGCTGGCCCTTGGCAATGTTCTATCGGATATTGAATGTTTGTAGTGTCAATGCATTCATTCTGTACCTTTGCTACAAAAATGCTCCTGTGATAACAAGGTTCACATTCTTGAAAGAACTGGCAAAGGAGATGATTGAACCTCATATGAGACGTCGTCTTGCGATCCCAAACCTGCCACGTGCTACCAGACAAGATATCATGAAGGCGCTTGAGGAAGAAATCCAAGCAGAATCTCGGCCAGAGGGAATACCCAATGACAAGATGTCTAAGAGGAAAACGTGCAGTAAGTGCCCATCAGTCAAAGCGAGGAAGACTGCATATTGTTGTATTAAATGTTTGAAACCAATCTGCCTAGAGTGCAGCCGTAAGGTTTGTGTAGATTGTGCTCCTGAATGTGTTTGAACTGGTATGTGGCCTTAGAGTATTTGAAAAAAGTAGTTTTGCTCGATTAGCCTACTTATCATCCAGCTTTCGGTTCTCAAATGACTGTAAAATTTGTATACATTCATTTACATTTACCATACTTATGTATATACAATATTTTGTTGCTTTTACTCAAGTAGTTTTGGTTTATCACTTGAAGCTATAAAAAGACAGTATCAATCTATATACATTTCTGTATGCTTTATTTTCTTTTTCAATGTAATTTTGTTTGGGTAGTTTTAGTTCAATCTTTTGAAGCTCTCTAAAGACAGTAAAACCTTTATATCTCTTATACCTATATATGTATTATTCTTTCATATGTTTTTTAGTCAATTGTCAAATTTTTTTATTTTTTCTTAAGTAGTGTTGGTCAATTTCTCAAAGCTTTCAAAATATATCAACTCTTACATACATTTTTCTATGTTCACATACATTTACCTGTTTATTATATGTTATCAAATATATAGAAAATGATAGTTGTCTCTAAAATTGTTCTTTTAATTAATACCTACTCCCATTTTCAGTGTAAAAAATTTTCTCTATAAACGTAACTTAGAAAAATAGGATAATACAATGTCTGGTCTATGAGACCGGGTGTTTTGGTTAAGGTAAGGTTGACCCATCTCTCGGTTAAAGTGTTAAAAAAATATAAAAATTTAATATTTTTAAAATCTAAACACTCAAATTGTAGAGAATCAAGTGATCTTTCATACACAAAAGAGATTAATAACAACCACCATTACCTCACAGTTGACAATAAGAACCTAATGAAATACTTCACTGATACATAACACTGCATTTGTTGCAATACATTTTTCACAACACAAGGCTGAGGTTTGTCGGGTCTTTCGGACCATACCCGCAGAAGGATGGTTCTAATTCAAATGCAACAATCACACAACCACATTTGTTTGCCCCGACTGGAATTCAAACCCAGTCTCCCTGGCTACAAGAGACTCATCTTTTACTGCTAGATCACTGAGGTGCGATGGGACATGGGCTAAAACCAGTTCAAAAGAGCTAGAGCTCTCTGCGGGAGAATGTTGTACTGCGATTTGCATTATATGGTTGTAGTTCTTCTTTTTGCCACTAGTGCTGCTCTTAACAGGTAGTGTTCTTTATAAGAAATGTCTCTCAACAATATTAACGGATTGTTTGATGCATTTATTCATCATTTACTCATAAATGTACCTATCTGCACACTATACTTAAATAATTATACTTCAATTCTTTCTTTCTCCCTGAGCAGCTCAATTCTACAAGCAGATAGGAAAAATAGATTTTCCAAACCTCCTTCAAGTCTCAAAATAAATTTAAAAATAACCTAGAGGTACCCATGATGTGTTTGATAAAGAAAGTAAAATAATACTGGCTAAGTGTAAAGCTTTAAAACTAAAGTGTAGAGAGGGGGAGGAGGAGTTGACAAGTAAATTTTTTGAAACTATTTACAGAATATTTGCAAGGATCATAAAGTAGACACTGCAAATGATTGATCATACAATTTATTTGGCTCTTACAGTTAGTTGGAGTATATGAAAGATACAAAAACATTAGAAATACCTAATAGACATATTAGACATCATTCATTCAGACAACATGTAGCAGAAGCTCTCATCCGCAGCAATCAAGCAAGAGACAAGAAAATGGAGAGTCTGAGCTCAGCCCCAGTTGAGTCACTCTGTTTAACACCACAAGACTTTAAAAGATACCGAAAACAAGCCCATCACACACAAAAACACATTTTTTCTGATCAAAGTTCACCTATGTATCAACAAGAACAGAAACTGTTCCAGCTAATCCAAACATAAAAGCTCTCTAGATAGTATTTGTCTCCTTCTTATTAGATTTTTGCCTTAACCCTCCAAGTGATATCGGCTCGGTCCGAGCCGTTAATGACCCCCTCTGAATCGATAACGGTTCGCTCCGAGCCGATCGCGAAAAGTGCCGTGAACAAATAACTAAAATCGGAAATCAGTTATATTTTATACTAAAATGTTCAGAAAGAGTTCCTCTTTATGATACTCTATGTCAAACGTTTTTCAAATACGCGGGAAAAGTAGTATTGATTATTTACGATCAGCTGGTTCCCGCGCTCAGTCATTCGTGTTCTGTGACAAAGCGTCGTACATCAGTGTTGTTTATTATTCTGTTTGAAGGTTATATTAGTGCGTTTAGTTGTTTTATTTAGTTTGTATGTTTGTAAATATTGTTATTATTTGTAAATATGAGTCAACTAAGCCGTTCGAGTAAAATAAGAGATTGTTTATTTGATTTGAGTAATGAATCTGACAATGACGATGCACCTAACAGTGATGTAGGCACGGATTTGGAAAATTTCCCAGATGACAATTCTTCAGTATCCCCACAAGATTTTTCATCAGGTAGTGGGGAAGAATATAATCCTCATTTGGATCAGTATCATTACAGTGACTCTGATAATGCTCAAGTAAGTAATCGACCTTGCACTTCAGGAGCCGGTATTGGTAGGCCTAGGCCTCAGAGTATCTTGCCTCACACTTTGCAACATAATCTATCTGATCTCTCTGGTATTGAAAATGATGAGGATATTGAACCAGTACAACAAACTACTCAACCTTGTACTAATTGGGTGAGAGCATATCCCCCAGAACCTGCAGTGGATTTAGGGACAAAATTTCGTGTTCGAATGACAGGAGTAAAAAATTTGCCTGATAAAAACAGTAAACCCTTGACATATTTTTATCTATTTTTTTCTGAGTTCATATGGTCTATGATGACAAAAGAAACAAATTTATATGCTCAAAGAACAATTGCTGATAAGAGAAACTCAGGTACTCTTTCTACCTTTAGTAGGCTATCAAAATGGGCAGATGTTACAAAACAAGAAATGAAACGGTACACTGCTATCATTATCAATATGGGCCTAAGTTATAAAAATAACTATAAACATTATTGGTCCACAAGGAAATCCCAAAGAAATCCTTTTTATTCCGAAACAATGGGCATAAACAGGTTTGAGGCTATTAGGTGTAATTTTCACCTAAGTTCGCTGAAACTAATTCCTAAGGACAATCCTGGACACGATCCTTGGTATAAAATTAGTGATTTTTATAACCATATGAATGCCTCATTCAAAAAGTATTTTGTACCAGGCCAAAACATTTCTATAGACGAATCCATGGTAGGCATGAAGAACAGGTGTTCGTTTATTCAGTACATGCCAAATAAGCGACATGCCCGCTTCGGCATTAAAATATTTGAATTGTGTGATAGCAAATCTAGCTAGCCTATGTTATTCACTCTGAGATGTCCCTACAGTGGGAAAGGGTTTTTAGAAGACAATCAAGTTCAAGCTCCTTTCACTCAAAAAGTTGTAATGCATCTTTTGTCAGTGAGTAACCTACTAAATAAGGGATACCATTTATACACCGATAATTTTTATACAAAGGTGCCGCTCGCAGAAGAACTTCTTCAAAAACAAACTTATATGACTGGAACAATTAACAAAAACTCCAAAGATATTTCTAAGAATCTTGTGAGCCAAAAACTAGAACCATTGGAATCTGTATACTACAGGAGAAACCAGATTCTCCTTGTAGGGTACAAGCAGAAGAAGTCTCGCAAACCGGTGTACCTCCTATCTACTGCACTCCCTGCCAATGACAAAGTTATAAAAAGTAAGAAAAGTGGAATTGAGGCACTGAAGCCAGAACTTATAAAATGAGTATAATTTGTCCATGGGTGGTATTGATGTCAAGGACAAGTCTATATATCACACAACATCAACACGCCCAACCAAGAAATATTGGAAAATGCTGTTTGATAACTTTTTAGATATGGCATTGCTCAATGCATACATCCTATATAAAAATAATACAGATGTACCCCAAAGCAGGCATGAGTTCATGGTGGATATTGTAGAATCCCTAGTTGAAGATGCTGAAATACAGAATGAACCTGAACCTACACCAGGCCCAGCAGGCACTCAACACACTTTAGCAAGACGCCCTGGAACGAGTTTACGCCTCTGTGTAGTTTGTCTGGAAAAGGGTAAACACTCCAAAAGTAGATTCTGGTGTTCAGGCTGCAATGCAGGAATCCATCCAGACTGCTATAAGTATTTGAACCACTTCTGGAGACCTAAAGGAACTAAAAAGAGAAAAGCACCTGCTGTAGCGGAGTCAGATTCGGAATAAGGGATATTTATCCTCGTTATTCCATGTAAATATAGTTATAATTTGCTGCAAACAGTATTTTATTCAGTTTTTAGAAACATTTACAAGTGAAAATAAAGTTTTACAATCCTATATAAATATTATAATGGAACTTTATAATAACAAATACACTTTTCTGAAATTTCTGCTTTTTTATGCTAGTACAAAAACATTTTCTATATGACTTTATTGTATACTACAACAGATAAACTGTGAGTGTTTTATATTTTTGTGTTCAGAACTAAATTGTGTAACTTGTATACAATGGATTTTAAAAGTGTTTCCATAACAACTATAATAAATAGATTCAAAAACAAAAAAATATTGTTGAAAAAAAAATTTTTCAAGGTCATCCAAAGTTTCTCAAGATAAGAAAATTTTTGGTAAGTTTTTCTTTTTCATAACCATTTAGTACATATTATTTAGAACATTTTGATATGTAATATGTCATATTACATGTATATTTAAAATTGTTTATGAATTTTATTAAAAAACACTGCACCATGCCTAAAACAGGCCCATTACTGAAGAGTAAATGCGTATCACTTGGAGGGTTAAAAAGACAAAAATAAATTGTGTTGTCATAATGTTATTTTAACAGCAATGTCACCATAACCAAACAATATTTCTGTTGGCTACACGCTGCTCATGCACAAATTTAGGATATAACATCCCTCCAAATTTAATGTCCAGAACATAAAATACACATTCCCAGTTTATTGACTTATTTTATAAATCTTTAAAAATAAAATCATTGAGCAATATTTTAACATCCAAACAATAATGTTTAGTTAACTTTATTTTTAATTTTTCATATACTTTATTCCATCGAAATAATATATGTATGTATGCAGTAATATATTTCTCAACTTTTCAACAAATAATTTGTTTCCTCATTGTTAATTATCGGTATGTACTTATTTATTGTTAAATTATTACCACTATATTATATAACATTGTTGCTGAAACAAATCAATAAGTGAATAGACTTTGACTGTTTTTCAAGACATTATAAACCTGTTTGTGCAGGTTATACAGTAGAATTATTGCATATATATATATAAATGCTATGTTGTAAATGGTGTTAGCTGTAATATGGCATTATTAAATAAATAAATAAATATTTTATACAAAAGAAATGACTAAAATATTTTAATATTTGCCTTAATAAGTAATAAGGCAAAGTATGCAAAGTGTCGTATTTTTCCTGCTATAAATTAGAACACATGACGGAAGGGATATAATTTTTTTATAAAGATACTGGGTCATGTTCCTGGGGCTTTGAATAAAGTTAATTTCCTTTTTCATAAGTAAAAATAAAAAAATAGGCATGACATTTTGTAATTGTATGGTAGTTCAATTATTTCATACTACCAAAGTTATTTTAATTAAAATTATATTTATATGTTCAAATTTAGTTATATATAGTACTACATTTTTATATAATTTCAAACGAAACGTTTGCCAACTGCTCAAAGATCCTGTATACTAAAGAGCAATCTATAGGGATGGTAATTGTCGATAGTACTATCGATTCAATCGATAATTTTTGTCTATCGATTGTATGAGGTAACAATCGATAGTTTAAGACTACACAAAGCGGAGCTATTCCTGGAAAACTCTTACGGTTCCCAGATTTAAACATCTATATATTGTATATTCAGCGTATATCTTGTGTGACAGTCAGTGTCAGATAGAACTCAGTTCAAATAGGTTCAATAGTTCAATCGTGTGTTAATTTTATATTATCAATTTTAATATTTTATAGCAATATTTTGTTAGAGTAGTACAATTTAGCGTTTAGGTTATTGTAGTGTTTGTGTTATTTCTTTAGTTTGTATCACATATTTTGAACAAAAATGAATAGACAAAAATGAATAGAAAAAACAGAAACAGTTCAACATGTAATTTGTGTTAGAAGGTTATTTGTCATAAATCGAACACCAGCAATTTAAGAGACCATCCTCTTAGACGACACAAGGGAACAGTATAACAATATGCTAATATCATTAATAGATACACATTATGATTAAGGTCACAGCGAAGAAGTGAAAATCGGCTAAATTTAGCCATATTCCGGTTTGAGGTTTAATAAATTGTTACAAATGGAACGAATGTCTATTGATACTATTGACTGATGATGACCGATAGTATCGGGACTAACGATTGTACTTTACTATCGACAATCAGCAATGTACTCATCACTTACAGGGTTAACCCATGTTGCCGTAACATGAGAGATATTCACTACTATCGATTAAAGATTTTTGGCAATATTATTATAGTGTATGAAAACACTATAGTAATTATATTTAAACTTTAACATTCTTATCAGAGTTAGAAGAGAATAAAAGTAAACTTTACCTTTAAAAGTAAACTTTTAAAGGTTTGTCAATTTTGAATGGGAGAGTATGGATATTCAAAGCTTACAATGAACACAAGTACATGTTGAAACTTACTCATGTGCCTCATCGTAGAATTGCTTCAGTTTACCCGAAGCTGCATCTGTCACCATAATACTTTTGTCAGCTGCAGCAGTAAAAAGAACTTCTCCACATTCAGAAAATTCTACAGCTCGGCAAGCCTTCGTGTGTAGTTCATATGTTGCTAGAAGCTCTGTATTCTCCACACTGTATTTATATCTGTAGGTTTTAAAAATAAATATTATTAACTCAAGAAACCTTAAAATATTTAAGTGTCCTACTGGGTTTGCAGGAAAGATGATGTTTAAAAAATTAATTTGTGTGTCATAGTTCTTATATAATCAATCACAACTTGATGAAACTTAATAGACAAGACATCCTACGGGTTAAAACATCACGATAAATAATACTTAAGTATCCGCCACAAAACATAAACAGCTACTCAGAAACAAAAAATAAAATAATACCTCACAATAAGTAAATAATAAAAAAAACAAAATACATTAACTATGGGTGAATCTCAGTTACAAAATTTTTATAAAGCTGATATTAACTGTCACCTGTCCCTTGTGTAATTGTGGTGTCCACAAAGAGTGTTTTGCGTATCTAGAACACTATCCAAGGCCCCTCAAACCAGGAAGGAAAAGGAAGCCAGCCAACAGTGATTTCGAGTAAAAGCGGAAAACCCTATGTACATAGTTTCAGTTGTGTGTATATATATATATATATGTTGTCTGTTCTTGTTAATAAACCTGAACATATGTGATGCAGAAAACGAAAAGGGCCCATTTGTCAGCAATGCTAATTTTTCAGTACAGTCCAAAATCATTGTTATGGTAAAAAAGTTGGATTTTATGTTTTTTATTTATTAATAATCTTGAGAATGTTTTTTATATGTTACAAGTGTTACTTAATCCATTAAAATGTTAAAACAATTCTAAAAATGTTTTAAAAGTAAGCTATCTCACTGTTACGAAAAGGGCCCATTTGTCGTTATGGGAAAATAACATGACTGCGACATATGGTCCCTTTTCCAGACACGCAAGGAGTCAATGTATCGCTTCCAAAAACAACATACTACTGAATTCTAGCGGATCTTTAACGAACTACTGGCAGTTCTTTCCAATAAAAGAATATTTTCCGCTTCTTGGTATTTTGTTACCGACAAATGGGCCCTTTTCATTTTAATGTAAAACGAATTCAAACTTTGTCGACAAATGGTCCCTTTTCCATTAATGACTAAATTAATTGTAATTATGAATTTAACATAGTTATTTCTACTATTTAAATTTGTCTTAATAGATTATAATTTTACGTACTAGTAATTTAATTTGATATTTTTTTTTGGAGTTGGCAAACCTGTTGCGCACATGTGAATTGCAACTTTCTTTCTTCAAGTCTGCTATGCGCTGTCGATTTCACATGTGTTTGTAACAGTTCCCATTTAATTACAGTGACATTGTTGTATAGTGTAGTCTCAAATAATGGAAGAAAAGAGAGTGTTAAGTATTGTAAATAACTGTAGTGTTAATGATATTGATGAAGAGGACTATAAAGTGTATGAGGAATACTTTACAAATCACGATCTGTCTCACAGCAGTGATGATGAATCAAGTGTTGAAGGTGACAATACAGCATCTCAAAACAACAGTCTAGAAGATGTTTCATTGTTATCCGATGTTCCAGTGGTTGCAGAAGGTAACGTGAGTAATGTAAGTATAGTTGAAGATATTATTATAGAAATAGAGGAAAGTTTGGGGAATGCTGAAGTAGTAGGTGAGGAAGATTGTGGAGGAGAATTAGTGTTGGTAAATCCAATTAATAACATAGACCTACTTGATTATAATGCACATACCGATGTAAATGAAATTAATTTATTCTTAGAAAGAGGATGTGGCTGCCAACAGGTTTGTTACCGGAAGTTTCATTTAGATGAGTTTCTTAAAATGCGCCAAGATTGTGCAGAGTTAGATTATTATGAGTGCAATGTAAATAAACTGGATCAGCTTATTTTAGGGCAATTGCAATGTAACTTTGGATTCAGATTTGACATTACGTTCAAAACACAAGCAAACTGAACGTAAACGTGCCAGAGCCAATTATATTCTGAAAGGGGTGGAAGTTTGTAGAAACACTTTTATGTTTGCACAAAATATAAAAGAAAAACGTATGAAGCGTTTAACTAAAGTATATCATGATTCTGGAGTTGTTTGTAAACCACATGGTAATACTGGTAAACTAGCAAAGAATGTTACTAGCTTCGAAAGAGCACAATCTGTTGTCAAATTTCTTCATAATTTTGCAGAGCAAAATGCAATTTTATTGCCAGGCAGAGAAAGCACAGTCTATAATGCTAATCTGCAGTTATTGCCATCGAGTGAAACGAAGCTTTCAGTTGTAACAGGTCCACCTAATTGACGATAAAATTAATTAAATTTAATAAAATACTAATTATTTTAATGAGGAAATAGGTGCATTTGATTAGAACAAATACCGAACATTCAAATAATATTTGGTAATAATAGCAAATTAATAACCAACAAATATAAGGAATTAAGTAAGCAAAATTATTCAAATGGTAGTCATCCGATCCACCAGAGTAAAAAATATTTCAAACAATGCAGTGGAGACACAAGTCGAGACCTGTTCAGTTTTGCGTCCCGGACTAGTCCATTCCAAGGGGAGTTGACATGTCACAAAGCGACAGTCAAGCCCAAAATAAACAAAAGACATGGTTAGTTGATAAATATGGGCAACAGGTGGCAGCATATATCAGACCACACCCAGAGCACATGTACACTTTTGTGACTTATGAAACCCCACTTCGGCTTAACTAGACCGGAAAGTCTCTAACCCAAAATTCTTTCCCTAACAGAGACACACACAAAGGACGCCACTCTCAAGTCCACTTCTCTTCCATCAAGAGCCGTGTGCACAAGTTCTATTTCACCGCGGGTGGTCAACTGACCTCGAACCCGGGTAATTGGTGAAGATGTCTAAAATCAATCATTTTTTAATTGTTTAATTCAATTATTTAAATAGTTACACGGTATCTAAATCGGAACCGCCATCTCATCTATTAACATGAACTTCCAAGTTCACGAGGATCTTCATCATCACATGAAGAAAAGCTAAGATATGTTCTAGTTAATGAACTTAGTTAGATAATCTTTTAAATAAACTTGTACCAATTAAATAATACATTTGTTTTATCATATTAAAATGTCTAAATAAATTTAAAAATATAGTTAAAAAATTAGCTTTTTCATTAAGAAATATCTAGAGTTTTATCCATTGTAATTTACAGCCTCACAGAATTACCCATAAATAATATATGGACCCTGAGATTCTAAAAAATTTTAATTTGAGCAATAATATACCAAATTAACAAAAAACTTACTCTAATGTAACTTATCACATAAAGAGAAAGGTTACAGTTTGGCGCACCAACCACGTGAGGCTGTAGTGTTTTCAAAAATGTTAAAAATATTTTGAAGACAATTTTGTTTGAAACTTAAAACCTATTAAATTTTAGTAAGCTAATCATGTCCAAAATGAATAATGATCAAATCACTGAAAATGATTCAGATGATTCAGACACTTTACTTAGTATAGTTAGAGACAAAGAACTAGATCAAAATAATAAACATAACATGGATAGGCCAAGTTCAAACATGGAAAACACATTATCAAATATAATGGAGTTGTTATCAAACATGAATACTAACTTTGATTCTAAACTTGATAAAATTAATGTTAGGCTAGACCAAACAGATGTTAAACTTAAAGAGATGAATGATAACCTTATCAAGACAAATGCTGAAACTAATATGAGATTTAATGAACTCATAAAAGAAACCAATGATAGGATAAGTCAACTTAATAATAACATGGTCAAACAATTAGAACAATTAAAAGACGACTTTAAAAAAGAAATTGACATAAAGGAAAATAGTATTATGAATGAAGTAAACAATAAAAATAGGGAACAAGTTGTCAAAATAAATGATGTTGAGGATAAACTTAGTAACATAAACAGAACACTGTTAGACAAATACATAGAACTAAATGTAAAACTAACTGAGGTATTGAATGAATTAGATAATCAAATGTGTAGAGTCAATGATAGAATAGAAGAACGAGTAGAACATTTACACACAATAATAGATGAAAAAATAGAAAAAGCTTTAACACTTTGTAACACTGACTTTGAGTGTAAAATTGATGACTTTAAGTGTCATATTGTGAAAGATAAAAACAATCAGTAACAGACTAGATATAATCCAAATAAACAAAGAAACACCGGTAGTAAGAGCTTACAGTAATAAACCCAGTACAAGCAATCCAAGCACAGTCGATAGGTCACCAAATAAAGTTATCGATGACAGAAATAAAACAACACCGAACAATACAACCAACAAAACAATACCTAGTACTAGTGCAGAATTGTACTTAGTTGATTTTTACCCAGACTCCAACAAATGCCACCCGATGACATTTATTAAATTTGCAAAGAAATTTGTAGACTTATCAGAAGATCAGTGGGATTGTCAAATCTTATTTATTATGAAACATTTAAAAGGGGAATCAAGTGTATGGATCAGAAACAGATTAGACAAATGGAATAATTTCTTTGAGTTTGAAATTGATTTTAGAAACAAATACTGGGGAATAGATAAACAAAAAAACTTCGATGTTACTTTATTTGTGGCTAGTGCTGTGATTAACTAAATATTATTGTGTACGAACTATAAACATTATGGAGTCAGATGGCAAACCCAAACGTATGCGTACGTGTACCAATAGTGAAATTGATAGACAATTGAACTATGGTGACAGTGATAGTGATGGTTCTGATACAAGCTTTTTGTTTTCAACTGACGGAGATAGTGAGTACTATCCATCTTCTAACAGTAATGAAGATAGCTTTAATGATGAAACCTTAATTGAAATAGGAGATAGAAATCATATTAGCGACTTAGCTGACTCTGATACTGAAAGCATTATAAATAGTGTTGGCCTAGTTAATCCTGAAGCTTCAGTAATTGTAAATAGATCATGTGACGACCCCAATGTACAGTTTGTTACAAATGAAATTCACAATGACTTTTTAGCACACAATAGTGACTGGGCGAATACACAAAATGTCCCACCAATACATGATTTTATTAGTCAAGAAAAAGTCAACCTAGTAACTAATGATCCTGTTGAAGTGTTTAGTAATATTTTTGACAATGATCTCTTAAACAAAATAGTCATATGGACAAACAAAAAAGCAATAGTTATTCGAGGAAATCCACTTCCTAAATACGCATTACTTAATTTTTGGGAAAATATTAACATTGACGAGCTTAAAAAATTTTTAGGTTTGTGTATGCTGATGGGACATGTAAAGTTGCCTTCAATTAAGCACTATTGGGCCAAAGGTGGATTATATGAGTACCCTATATTTAGAAGAACTATGTCTCGAAATCGTTTTGAGTCCATACTAAGATGTATATGTTTTTATGATCCTGATACTGATCTTATGGATGGTAAGACGCATAAGATTCAGAATTTACTCAAACATATTTTAGAAAATTCTAATAAGGTATATAGTCCTGGAAAATCCCTATCCTTAGACGAAGCTATGATTCTCTTCAGAGGAAGGTTGTCATTTAGACAATATATAAAAAGTAAGGCCCATAAATATGGCATCAAACTCTATGAGTTAACCACATCAGATGGATTCATTTTAAATATTATAATATATCAAGGAAAAGGAACATTGATTGACAATTCCAAAGGTCATACTTTTCAAGTTGTTAAGCAACTAATGCAGAACTATATTGACAAAGGTCACATACTTTTTTTGGACAACTTTTACAATAGTGTAGAGCTTAGTGAGTATCTCATGGAACACAAAACTAACATGTGTGGTACTCTACAATCTAACCGGCATGGAAATCCTCAGCCTGTGGTTCAAGCAGCTTTACGAAGAGGAGAGGTTATCAGTCGACAAAAGGGGAATATCACTGTTTTAAAATGGCGTGACAAGAGAAATGTGCTAGCAATTTCAACCACAAACGGTCCTGAGATGGAGTTGGTTACCACAAGAAGAGGACAGGAAGTAACAAAGCCCAGTATGATCGTGCGGTACAATAAAGGTATGAGTGGAATAGATAGGAGTGATCAAATGATCTCCTACTATTCCACTCCCAGAAAATCCCTAAGGTGGTACATGAAGGTGTTCTTTCACCTGCTTGACGTGTCGCTGTGGAATAGTGCCTTTTTATGTTCTAAAATTGGGAAAAAGATGACTTATCTCAACTTCAGAGACATTATAATAAAGAATTTTCTTCAAGATCAGCCTGTTATACGTACTCCTAATGCTCGTACTCGCAAAAATCCTACCCATAACCCAGTGAAGAGAGATTAACGTTTAAGGTGCCGTGTCTGCCGTGATCAAGAGAAGAAACGAAAACAAACATTTTACACTTGCTCCATTTGCAAAGATGACAAAGATAACCCTTTTGGACTTTGTATGCCCACATGCTTTAACAAATGGCACAGCCAGTAGAGTTACATGTTTAGAGAAACAAGTTCAATAAATTTAAATATTCATTGTAAAATGTTTGTAGTTACATTTGACTTCACCAGAATCCTAAGATAGCCTATTGTAAGAATGTATTTCTACAAGAGCCACAATAAGTTTTCAAAATTGATTGATATGATACAAGATAGCTATATACATGTTTATGTTCCATAAATAATTATTCTTATTTCAATATTTCTGATTTTTGTTATGAAGGCTCATATACACGTTTCTTGGACTATGACATGAATTTGATGCTATAGACCAAAGGGCTCATATATGAGCCATCAAAAATATACAATAAAATCTGGAAAAAATCATGGCTAATGTAAAATATATGCAAATCTAGTAAAATACTCCTATATAATAACGCATTTCTCATTACATTATTATTGGTCTGTAGTGATATCATAGCAACACTATGCTGGTCTACTAATACAAACTTATATTAGTTATGCTGGTCTATCATGATGGACAGACTGGCTCATATATGAGCCGGCTGGTAATGAACGTGTTAAGGTTAACATTAATGAAATATTTTTACACGAAGACTTAAATAATGAACTAACTAATGAAGACAACTTTCATGAAATGCCAATCAAAGGTTTAACTCACTTTTTACCAGAAATAAATGTAAAAATAGGACGTAAAGAATACAGATATCAAGAAAACCCTGCTACCCCAGTAGTGGATGAACCTAAGACGTTCGAAGGAAGCGAATCCAGCTGCGACCACGACAGCGGGGACGATATTGAAGCAATAAAATCCGAGTTTCAAAAACAAATTGATGATCTCAAAGAACAGATGACAAAAGAAAAATTGGCCAAACCTACAAATAGAAAACGACCGAGAATATTATGCAGCACTCAACCCACATTGGTACCCCTTCCACCACTGATTGGGCATCAGTCACAAGAAGAAGGGAACGCTCGAACTGGAGTAAAGAGGAATCAGACGGTACAGAAGACAGTTCTGTCATTTCTGCAACACCTGGCTAAATTAACTAAAATAAGGTTGGACAATTTTGGTACGGCATACACAATGTATCAAGAACTACAGGACAGCAAAGTGCCTCAGACAGCTGTGAAGATAATAGCTGATTTACTAACCGAATGGTCAAAAGGCCTAACGACACAGTTAGGCAACAGCTCTTGTCTCGAATACCTGATTCAATCGGTAAACCATACATTGTCCACCAGGTCTTTGGCATCAACGACTTGGGCCCACCTGCTAAAATTCTTCCAAGGTTGCGGGACACCAGGAGGTTCCGTCTCAAGGACCATAAGGGGGGGTTCTTCCTTGTCAGCTACCACTTCGACCACGATCGTCTCCACTACCACGTAGTCCACGACTGTACATGGTTCAACTATACATTCCGGTGCCGTAGACTTGCTGAATTCTGACCCTGGCCCAAAACGTGCAAGGCGCGTAGATCCAACCAAGTATGTACAGAAGATATTCAAGGACTTACAGAATATCTCGGCCAGAGAGGGCGATGTTATCTATACATCGAAGTCAATGGCACCGATTGGTGGGACAACAATAAAGCTAGAGGTGTACAGATTCGAAGACATAGAACATCTTCCAACGATGCAGTAGTGGAGTCATGCACAGTTCCGTGGTACGGTAATGACTAACCCAGCCGGATACCTTGGAAACAGCAGTGCAACTACAGGACCTCATGGTAACAGAATTGGAAACCCGTCCAGGCACTCGTTTCATCAAGTCCTTGTTGCAAAACATCCTGTCCAGAGGTGCATATCAGAAATCCTGATATCACCGCCTGAGAGAATAGTCGAGATCATAGTCTTAAATCGCCCTCGAGACCATAGTCTTAAATCGTCCTTTCTTGATCCCACAGATGACATTTTCCTCAGCACAGTAATTCCACACAACCAAACTGAAGTAGCCGCGACTAATAGCGGCGAGTAAGTTGCCATGTGTGATAGGGCTTAACAGTCCGGGACAAGAACTTGTCAATCGGAGACCCCATTTTACAGGAAAAAGCCCAACATTTTGCTGAACAATTGGGGCTAGTAAAGGATGGTTAGACAAATTTAAAAGAAAAAATGACTTAGTTTTTAAAACAGTATATGGCGAAAGTACATCAGTGTACTTGTGTGTGAAGATTTGAAATAAAAACTTCCTGAGATCGTTTAGGGTTTTCACCCACATCACATTTACAATGACGATGAGACCAGATTTTTCTTCAAATGCCTCCCAGATAAAACAATTGAAGAGGTGGATTCCAAAAGTGCTTAAGTCAATTTTTAACAATTTTTAGATATTGGTATTAAAATGTTCGTTATTACCAGCTGAACAATTTGAAAGAAGTTTTAGACCAAAAAGGCTTAAGTCCAATAGATCATAAGCATTACAAATCAGTAATTTTTTCCAAAACTGCTTTAGTCACAAGCATTCTTCCAAAGTAGCTTAAGTCAGCTGATCAGTAATCTGCACATGCGCAATGGAGCTGCTCAGCTGTCATCTGTACTGGCAGTAACAGTTGAGGTTATGGTTGTTGGTAGTGTTGTTCTTGTGAAAGTTAACATATTAAAATGAGTTTAAATGACGATTTAAGTGACTTTCCCATGTCTGTTAGTGCCATTAACCCTAATCGCAGTAGGAAACGTGAGAAGAATGAAGATATGTGGTTGAAAAATCGCAAAAAATTCGCTAGGAACAGCAAAGAGGCTCATTCAAAACTACGCGTTGCTTGCAACCACAAAGAAGGTGATGGGAAGTATTGCATGGCATATATCTTGTCTTCTGAAGACGTAAGTAACTTCCACAATAAAATATTCAAATACCAAATGGCTGCTGAACAAAATAACGTTGTGTTTAAGTACATAATTAACCAAGAAGCTAAGCAGCATAGGCCTAGAAACAAAGACAATCCACGGTCACGTACTGTCACAAAGTACTTTATTAGACAGTCAAACGGTCGATTACTGAATGTCTGTAGTAAATCCTTCCTCTCTCTTACTACATTTTCTCCAAAAAGGGTAAATGTATTAGCTAAGGCTTTGAAAGAATCAGGCGAGTGTCCTCCTGAAAGGCGTGGAGGTGCCAGGGCTAACGTAAAGGATATAAACACAACACAGTCAATGGTTGATTACATTAATACATTAAAGTGCTCCGAAAGCCACTATGGCCGGGGTAAGAGCACCCGTGGTTATCTTAACCCTGAGCTTTCGATAAAAAAATTGTGGCGTGTTTGGAAGGAGAAGCAAAAAGAACAAAATAAGCCACTTGCATCTTATTCAAAGTTTTTTAAGGTGTTTCAAACAAAGTTCAATTTGAGTTTTTCCAGTCCCAAAACAGACTTTTGCTCGTTTTGTGACCTTACCAAAAGTCAAATTAAGTCTTGTAAAGACCTTCATGAAAAATCTCGCCTTATGACTACATATAGGCTTCACAAACTCAAGGCCAAAAATTTTTTTGAGCTTTTGAAAGCAACAGAGACTGATGTAGTCAAAGTTTCGTTTGATTTGGAACAGAACCAGCCTCTCCCAAAATTAAGGGTTAGTGAGGTATTTTATGCCCGACAAATATGGGTTTATAACCTCACTTTTGTGTTAATGCAAGACACGCAAAATCCTGGAAATACGTTCGTTTACACATGGACTGAAAAAAAAAAAGTGCTCGAGGCTCAAATGCGGTAGTTTCAGCATTAAATGACTTCTTGTGTCATTTGGAAGAGATTTACAAAGACGTTCCTGAAAATTCCTTGACACTCAAACTATTCTCTGACGCATGTACCGGACAAAACAAGAACCAGAATGTTATGGGATTTTTACTTCATTACGCATAATCCTCCAGGGCCTTTAAGAAAATAGTACATTATTTCCCAATAAGGGGGCATAGTTATATGCCTCCAGACAGAGTCTTTGGACGTTTTGAAAAGCAGTTCAGAACAATGGAAACTATAACGACACCAGAAGAATACCACAAGGTTTTCGCTTCTTCTGCCACTGTGAAAGTGTTAGGGAAAGACTGGCTTCTTTTTGATTACATGGAGGCTGCAAAAAAAGTGTTATTGAAAAAGCTTCCTTTTTTGATGCGGGAACAAAGAGTTTTTATGTTTTCAAAGAACCTTAAAGTAACTGTGAAAGCTAGCAACACCTACTGTGGTGATTTTAACAAATTCAAAGTTGTTAAAAAAGGATGTTCACTTAATGTTTACAGTTCAGTCACTTCCTTGTCGCTAGTCAATCATGTCAGTGAAAAAAAGAAAAGGGATGTAGAAAAACTTATTAAGTTCATAACCTTGTCTGAAGAAGCACAACACTTCTACAACACAGCACTCACTCATGTGCAAGATGGTGATGCGGATAACAACATAGTCGTCTATGATGAACAAGAGCCGTTTATCTAAAAACTTCAGTTAAAAATGTTGACTTCTCAAGTAATGAAGCCGTTTATTTAAATACTGTGGTTAACATTTCAGTTTATTTCTTTACATTATCTATAACCCATTTTCATTATTAGTTTACTTTATTTAAAAAACCACATAGTTTATATAACAAAACTCTCTTTAGAATATGGCGAAGAAAACCATTTTTTTGTTATATTAATCTTACTTTATAATACCGTATATACTCGAATCTAAGCCGCACGCGAATCTAAGCCGCACCCCTTGTTTTTGATTGAAAATTAGGTAAAAAAGGCCACACTCGAATCTAAGCCGCACCCAGTTTACCGGGCAATATTATCCAGGAAAAACGGCAATCTAGCGATCACAAAATGAGCTCTATTAATTGACGAAAGTCATGTAAAGTGTATTTACAAATGAAGTATTGGTATAAGTTACTTAGTTACATGATGTATTTAAATAAAAACTAGTAATAAACTTGTTTTATTTATACCCATTTGTCCCAAAACTAGTTTTACACAAGAGTATTCCATAATTCATAGGCAAAGTATCTACCCAGTAAAGCGACTGGATACGGCAAGTGTTAACTGGACACTGAGGCTAAACTGCTTCAAGAAGGAAAGGAAGTGAGAGAGACCGATACAGTCCTACACTGTGTTTAACAATCACCTGTTCATGTGCTCTACCCACAGAAGCTTCTCTGTAGAGCCACAAACCTTATCTTGTACAGAACAAGCTCATGTAGGACAAAGAACAAGATGACAAGTGGAAGAAAACAAATACCGCTAAGCCCCGCCCCTCCTATCCCTGATTGGTGACCTCATTTTGACGTCACCCACTTCTATTGCAAAACAAACCACTTCCCCTTCCCACCCTTCTACATTTCTCCCCACTGTCTTTCAAGCCAATTATTCTCATCTTTTGGATAGTGCTGCCAACCAAAATCTAAAAATTACCCTTTTGGCTATCTACCTATTGTTATTTTATGATAGAGACATTGGTTTTTAGCTTCAAATCTTAAAACCATATCAAAAGAATAACTTATCATTACTGTAATTATATTTTTACCGGCTAAACATGAATATTGTTGTCTTAGAAAATACCCTCTAACTCTAAAATTACCCTCAAAAAGGGCAAACAATTATTTGAGGTTGGCAAGCTACTACAGCCGGCAAATGACAGATGAAAGGAGAAACAAATAAAAACTCAAAACAAAAGTCACTGTTGTTGTTTGGTTTATTGTGAACTAGCCTATTGCTATGCTGACTTAACCTAATTGAAATTATTTAGTCAAAGTATTATTTAATTAGTAAGTAGTGATTAGTGAAAGTGTTACCGTATTTAGTTAGTAAGTAGTGAATGTAGTGAACACCAAACTATGGTTAGTCAAAGATGCCATTACATGGCTTCTTTCAAAAGGAAAGTAATTAGTTATGCAGACGAAAATGGAAACAGAGCAGCAATGCGCCAATTTGGAGTAGATGAGACTAATGTTAGACGTTGGAAGAAAGACAGATTGAAAATTTTCAAAATGAAAAGTACGAAGAAAGCTATGACAGGCCCCAAACGCGGAAGGTATGTTGAAATGGAAAACCAAGTTCTTGAATATGTGAAAGAACAACGTAACAAAGGCCTAGGTGTTACGTATAGCATGATCAGGCTGAAGGCCAATAAAACAGCAAGAGAACTGAACATTCCCAGGACATCATTCAAGGCTTCTGAAGGTTGGTGTGTTAGATTTTTAAGAAGAAATGGCCTAAGTCTGAGAAGGAGGACTCACATTGCCTCGAAACTGCCGAACGATTTTGAAGATAAGCTCGTTGAATTTCAGAGGTATGTTATCAACCTAAGACGGAGCAAAAACTTTCTACCAGGTCAAATGGGAAATTGCGACCAAACCCCAGTGTTTTTTGACATGCCAATGAACTACACAGTTGATAAAAAAGGTGCCAAAAGTGTAAGTTTGAAAACCTGTGGTTATGAAAAGATGAGAATCACTGTTATGTTATCCTGTACAGCTGATGGCAAGAAATTGCCGCCTATGATAATTTTCAAAAGGAAGCGCATGCCAAAAAATGTCATCTTTCCCCAAGGAGTTGAAATTAGAGTACAGGAAAAGGGATGGATGACAGAAGAATTAATGATGGACTGGTTTAGATGCATTTGGATGAAGAGACCCGGGGCCAATTTGAACCTCAACAATTTTCTTGTTCTTGACGCATTCCGTGGCCATTTGACGGATGATTTAAAAGATCAAATGAAGCGCCATAAATGCTGCCAAGTTGTCATACCAGGAGGTATGACAAGCATACTGCAACCACTGGATGTGTGTCTCAACAAACCCTTCAAGGACAAAATCAGAAAACTGTACTGCGAGTGGTTGGAGAACAACCTTGACAATGTGACTAGAACGGGAAAAGTCAAGAAAGCTCCTCTCGTTGAAATTACCAATTGGGTTTTAAGAGCCTGGAATAGCATCCCAGAAGAGATGGTACGCAAGTCATTCAAAAAGTGCTCCATCTCAAACTCCTTAGATGGGTCGGAAGATAATCTGCTGTACGAAGACGACGATGACGCAGATGAAGATTATTCTCCAAGCCAAGATGAATCCAGTTCTTCATCAGGAACAGAGTCAGACACAGACGGTAATGACAAGGATCCTGCAAGTAGTAGTGAGGAAGGTCAACCGTCAGAACCAGTAGCCTCAACATCTGGAGTAGCCTCAACATCTGGCATCAAACGTCCACTGCAATGCTTCACAGGATTTGTGATGGACTCTGACAGTGACTAAGCGGGTTAATTGTAAGTTACCTAAGTTACTTAAGTGGGTTTAATTGTAAGTTACCTAAGTTACTTAAGCGGGTTTAATTGTAGGTTATCAAAGTTACTTAGATGCCAATTTGAGATCTTTAGGCTATTATTCATTGAATGTTACTTTATTATTGCCCATGTTCCTGTGTTAAGTAGTATTTCATGATGTTTTACTTTTCTCAATAAATCAAATCAAAAGATCTTTATTCAATATTGCTTTTGAGAAGCTTGCTAATCTTGCAAGTACATCCATACATGAATAGTGTCTTAAAACCCCCTTTTTCCCAAAAACAGTATAAAATTGTTCAATTATTAGGCCTACATTATAAATTTACTGCTCTTTAATGCTCGTTTAACTAGTTCATCTTTCCTTCGGGTGTTATAATTGTGATTTTTTTTATATTCTCAAGATGGTTTGTTATTTAAATAAATCATGATTGATTTAAAACTGAAATGCATCTAATAGTTTTATAGAAAATTTCATTAATTAGTTTATCAGATGAAATATTACCTAATCTGTGCCAGACATTACTAAAAATGTTGCTCATTAACTAAACTATTATTATAGCCTATTCCTATGTACAATCTATGAACATTTTGTTTAATATTGTCAGTTTTAATATTATTTTAGTCATTGTTATTGATGTACCCTTTGTTTTTTTTTGTTCAAATAAAATAAAAATTGTTGTGATTTCACACGTGTTTCATTGTTAGTGAGCCGGGTAGTTCACAGCTGTTGGAACTAGTGAGTGAGTCAAAACTCAAAAGTATTGAAGACGCATATTTTGTCCTAGAAGGACAGAGGTTGAAAGGAGAAGACAGGATAACAGAATGTTATGAAAGGAAGTGGGAAAGAGAATGCGTCCCTCACCTAGCACAAAAACTGAGTTATCGCAATGTTGCTTCCTCCCATCAATCTCCCTTCCCCTCCCCCCTGCCAAACCTGTTTGAAGCCTCTCCCCATCACACACCCCCTTCCCCTCCCTCCGTGATCCTTATCTCACCACTGCACCTGACTGACCGACTGTATAAATTAACTAGTGACTCGTGCAGCTGTCTGAGAAAACACTGCATAGACCCTCCATTTCACAGCCCAAAAGTTTAAATAATTGGTTTTTTTGCCCTCAGAAATGCTTTTAGCACCACTTGGCATTTCAACTCTAATTGGGCGAATGTAAGCCGCACGCGAATCTAAGCCGCACCCTTGTTTTTGCGGTCAAATTGCGGTCAAAATAGTGCGGCTTAGATTTGAGTATATACGGTACTTCGTGTTTTTATTATTTTGTTTTCATGTCAATTAAAAATATTTCTATATATTTATTGTTTTCCTTTATTAGGCCTACCATTGATATTAAAAAAAAAATATGTAAAATAAAGAAAACTCTGAGCACACACCTAAAATGTACATTGTAAAAATTGTATTGTTTTTTCCAAAAAAGCTTAAGTCACTGACTTAAAAACTTTTGGAAAAAATTCATACTTAAAAATTTTTTTTTAAAGGAGGTTTTAGGTATAAACTTTACTTTTACAGTTATTGTTATTGTTACATATGAGACGCCGACACAACGTTGTTGGTATTTTAAGGCGAATATGAATGGTTATACGAGTGTAGGATGAGTGTGGATGAGTGTAGTCTGGTTACTAACTGAGTTCAACTGTTCCTCAGAAAGGGCAATTTATTAATAGCCCAACAGCCAGGGCAACTAAGGGACCTACAGCTTTACGTGGAATCCGAACCACGTAGTGTTGGTCTGATTTTCAGCTTATTGACAAGCCTGATAGTCAGTTATCTCCACCACACAACATCCGCACAATGATTACCACCCAACATGGACACCCCAAGACTTCTCTAGTAGTGTCCACGCCGATAGCAACCATATGTGTTAAAACAACAAACTTTATAGCAGTTTCCATGCCAATTTTTATCCATCAGTAGAGGTTGAACATATTATTACAGTTAAAAAAAGTTAGTTCCTGTAAAATTTCCTTTTTTGACTTAAGCACTTTTGGAATCCACCTCTTCAATTGTGCTTAGAGGGAACCCTTGTAATGGAGAAAAAAATAGTATGAATAGGATAACTGTGAGTTATCAACTGTGAATGTCAATATTGTGAATGTTATAAACATTCTTTGTTTATATTGATCTGTAAGGGTTGGGTACTTGTGTGTGAAGATTTGAAATAAAAACTTCCTGAGATCGTTTAGGGTTTTCACCCACATCACATTTACAATGACGATGAGACCAGGTTTTTCTTCAAATGCCTCCCAGATAAAACAATTGTGCTTAGAGGGAACCCTTGTAATGGAGAAAAAAATAGTATGGATAGGATAACTGTGAGTTATCAACTGTGAATGTCAATATTGTTAATGTTATAAACATTCTTTGTTTATATTGATCTGTAAGGGATGGTGGGTTCTAGCTTGTGTTCATATAAATATTAGTGTTATTATTTAAGTTTTGTGTACTTATTAGAGAAAATGCCCAGAATCAAAAGTTTAAAAAAACATAAGTTTAACCTTTCCATTCCGCTTCCTTTTTTTGGGAC
>JAQJVL010002787.1:32659-81354 GCA_035578905.1 Stictocephala bisonia | reverse complement strand
AAAAAATTCCTTGGAATACGCCTTGATCGTTGGATGATATGGAACTTTCATATTGATGCTGTATGTGCTAAATTATCATTAGGCATTGTTGTCCTGAGATCCCTAGCTAAATACTGCCTTACTCAGATACTGATGATGGCATATTATGGCTTGATATATCCCCACCTTGTCTATGGAGTTGTGCTGTGGGGAGCAGGATCAAAAAATCAATTGTTAAGATTGTTTAGACTACAAAAAAGGCAATCCACCTTGTTGCTAAAATTGGTAACAGAGATTCCTGCAAGCCCCTTTTTTAAGGAACTCAACATTCTAACATTCCCTAGCCTCTAAATTTTTTAAACGGCATTGTTTAATACCGCAAAAACACTAGTTTGGGGACGAGACGTGCATGAGCATAACACAAGAGGCAAGGATAACTACAGGACTGGGATGCATAGAACAGTAACTTATGAACACTTGCCTACAGAGGCAGGTGTTCGATTAATCAACAAACTGCCCAACACAATTAAATACTCCACAAAGCCCAAGGCGTTCAAAACTCGCCTAAAAGGTTTTTTAGCCATACACGGTTTTTATAGTGTAGACGAGTTTATGGCAAGTAATTGGGAGACCTTATAACCGGTGACCGACACCGTTTCTGAAAGTGGAAATGGTTGGCAAGAGTGAGTGTGGGATTTTTGAGTGAACTTCATTGTATGTTTGAAATAGAATTTTGTGGGGTGAGTGTGACCAATTGTTATGAATATAAAATGATAGAAATGACGTTTGCAATAGAATGTATTTGTATACTGCAATGAATAAATTGATTTGATTTGAAAAGGATGATCCAGTCAGAAAATACAGCCTCTCAAAGAATTTAATTTCATATATAACTAACACTGCTTAAGACAAAGGTGAGATAGTTATTATTTATTGCTACGTAGAGCAATACCGAATATGAGTAATTAAATTTTACAAAAAATAAGTAACAAATTATTATAATAATATTATTAAACTATTTTAGCTAAACCTAACGTCTAAAGTGTTTTAATAAATTTTTCTTATTTTTATCTTAGTTAAATAGCATAGCTATTTTATAACGCAGTCGTTTGTTACGATTGTTAATAACTATTAACAACATACTCAGCAACAGGAATCTGAAACTGTTAAATAAATTGCCGTATAACTGAGTTAAACTAGTATTATGATGTTAAATTATTTGAATCTCTGAATCTTGTTAATGGGTCATCCTTTTGACGTCAGGTTTGCACTTTTTTATTGTACAAACCTGAGGTATGTACAATACAAAAAACATTTAAAATGAGGTATAGCTCGAGTTAGGTTTACATTTAAAAATTTTAAAACTTCCTTCAGAGGTCATCCCCTGGATATGCTAAAAACAAGTAAAATATGTCCATATGTTTGGTATAGACATGTACATAACTACAAAGTTTAATTAATTTTCTTTTAATAGTTTTAAAATTAATAAATACATGCCAGAAATTTACCCAACCCTGACTTTAGATGTTTTGAGTGGTTGTATTTTCTGACTGTGTCATCCTTTTAACCTCAGGTTTGCACTCTTGTGTTTTACAAACAAAGATCTTTAAAATGAGGTATAATTCAAAGTAGGCTTAAATTTTAAATTTTAAAGACTTCCTTCATGGGCCATCCTCTGGCTATGCAAAAAAACAAGTAAAATATGTCTAATGTTTGACTGTGAAATGAAGCGTACCATTCAATGGAGTCATCAATGTTATTATTTCTATAACAGTATTAACAAACAAATACACATCAGAATTTTTGTTTACCTAATAATTAATAAGTCTATTATGGCTAAAACAGTTCAACAAAATAAACGTATCTTGAGTGGAATTCAATAAAGTTTAATTTTCAGCATTAGTCGGACTTATACTATTGATTTATGATGAGAATACAACGGGTCCCAGAAATCACCCTTTCTAACTTTTCCTCTGTGAATTTTCTGGAGATTTATAGGGGTGTCAGTTGCTATTTTTTTACAATTTCTTTCAGCTTTTAAAGATAAATTTTGTCAGAAGGATGGTGGGCTGACTTCGATAAGCTGACTATCCGTTTAGCTATTTTATATGTCTCCGGGTGGATCACTTCTCTTCGATTTGAAATTTTACCAGTACAGTTTCTTTAAAATTGACGACGCCTTTCTACTACTGTGGTTTTTAGTATAGTGGTTATAGTGGTTTTAGACCATCGCAGTGTTTTTGGTTTGAAGTTTATATCTTCAACAGTTTTAACTAAATTTTCTTTCCTGGCACTATCTAGAGAGTGCAACAGAAGATTAGTTATGTTTGAGTTTTCGGTGGTACTATACTCTTTTTGTAAAGATAATCTGATTCCTTTCTCCATCCTGGTATTTACTCCTTTCTGTATTCTTTCGTTATGCAAGCTTTAGATATGTATAAGACGAGATCTGTGAAACAATGGAAATTTCTTACTGTAGGAAGAATGTACCTTATACTATCATCACGGCTAGAGTAAAGGCCTCCCAGTCTGCTTTATTAAAATTCCATATTGGCCTTGGAAAAGATCTAACCATGAGAATTTGTATCTACATTGAAACAAGTACTGGCCTACGTAGACAGCAGGAAAAAGCATAAAGAACTTTCCTAATTATTTTTGGGCTTGATGAGCAATCAGATGAGCAGAAACGTAAATTTAATGAATAACCTTCACGCCATTGATCTGAATAAAAAGTAGCTGAGTATTTTTTACGATCAAGGACCAGGAAAATTTTTTTCATTTCAGCCCAGTCAACAGCTTTCTTTTTAGCCCCTTTGGCTATGGTGATTGTTGAAGTCCCCCACATAAAAGGCAGGGTGTTCAAAGCTTGGCAAAACCAATCGCCAGGCTACAGGATGTTAGAAGGCTTACGAACATTAACTATTGTAGTTTCTGACACTTGGATTGCCAAGACAAACATGTCACCATCAGAGCTCTTATGGGTAACTGATACATGTTTATGTCATGATTATGTAAGTTGCAATACCAAACACCCTATGTCCAATGGCATCACAAAGTATCATGGACTATTATTGCTTTCAATGGTTATCTTTTGGAGTGCTACATTGTTTTCAAGAAGGACCGTACTGATGCCTTGCTTAAGTTCGCAGTGTTAATATGGACTACTTTCAAAACAGCAATAGAGAATCTCGTTTGCTGTTTAGTATTCACAATAAACAATACCAGAGTTCGATGTGAACGAGCACAATTATATGTAATGTGAGTTGAAATTGAGTCGTGTTATTGTTTTATTTACTTACTATAAAGAATGTGATTGAAATTAAATTACACTGTTTAATATGTTCAAAAAAATAAATTATTTAAAAATTTTAAGTCGATTACGGGGTTTTTTTTAGAAATTCTTACAGGAAATTACCGAAAATATCAAACTAATCATCAGTTCAGAAGTTCGAAATAATAAATAAAAGTTCAAAAATAATAAATACAGAAATGCATTGGGCTAGGACAAATCCAACATCTACGATAATACTAATGACAGTTAATGAAAGGTTAAAACCAGTCTTCATAACGATAATAAATCCTTAATGCCAAATTGTTTAACCCTGCTCCACATCGCCTGGTCCGACATTACAAATCCTCTTACCGACGACTCTATTTCAGCAATTAAATACTTTTGTAGTATATCGAAACTCTTTACCAACGAGCCGTATATTGCTGAAAGTTGTATGTGGCTTTTCTAAAAGTCCATTTTAGCCCTTTGGGTGAAAGGGTTTTAAATAATATTTTCTACAAACAATATTTTACAAGCAATATATAATCTGTAAAACACGTGTTCTCATCCTTAATTACATGTGCTTGATAATTTTTTAAATACAAGTAAACAAAGTCTGGTCCCGTTAATTATTAATTTTAGGTTTAACATTTACTTGATAGTACATCCAATTTAGACTTGACGTTATTTTTAAGTTCAAAGACATTACACTGTGTTCCTTAAGATGGTTCGGCCGGCATTAGGGACAGCTGAATTCCGCTCGCAGTGCTGACTGTATGTCTGACAAACACACAGACACTTGACCACTCTCCGTATTTATAATTGCAGTGAGTCGTTGAAACGTGATCCTTTGGGTGTGGTTTCTCGCTGTACGTGTGCGTAGCGTTTGGATTGTAATATATAATAATGTGGGTAAAATTACAACCATAAGTTGAGTATATAAAGTTAATCAATTTTGTAAATTGTGTGATATTAAAAAGCGTAAGATTCCAAACAAGACGCTTGTATTTCTCGTCGTAATAAAATAAAAGAAACATATTACATTATTTATTTAAAATTAAATGTATTGATTTGCAATAAAATTACGTAATTTAAACAACTGATGAGCAAGACCAGTCCTGTGAGGGTCTGTTTTTAAATTTGAGAATAATCGGGAAAAAAGTTTCTTAATTGTGCATGTACCAAGAAAGCCCAAATTCACATATTTGAGGTGATTTATTTTTAACTATAAACATAATTTTAATGAAATAACTACTTGGGAGGCGTTAAATAGCTGATATAAAGTGATTGAAATCGAAAAAAATCAAAAATCTTTAGATCAATCAGCTTTAAACATATTACATCTTTTTTCTATAACTATGCCAATTTAATCAATTAAGTCATTTAGTTCAGTCAGTCAACTAGACAAATTATTGTTTTGGACGTTATATACCTGTACTGATACCCCGTCAATAGAGAACCACCCATCATTTATGCCCCAGATACCGTTGAGTCTGACTGCAGCTGACACCCAGTGATATATAGATCAGAGTGTGGCCTTGAGATACTCCTAATGACTGACAATAACCAGTTAAGGTGTTTCGATCACATTTTGTAATGCTTAGATAAAATAACTAATTCCCATTTTTAACATATATTTTTATAAAACCTATGCATTAAATCGTACAGAATGAAAATATATTAAGTATAATAATAAGTCATAATATTTTAATAGTTTGAACATTTTCCATACACCAGTTAGCCCACACATGCACGGTGATATTGACCCACCCAACCATCCATACTAGTATGCTAGTATTGATCCTCCCACTCTAGGAGTTCATCACCAATCATCACTCCCACACATCTGACAAATGTGTTTGGGAGGGAATATATTCACTACGGTTTTTGACTAAGGGTTTTTAGGATTTCTATTTATTTAAAATGAACAACATCCTGTATATAATTTTATAAAAATTTTTATGCTAGGCTGTTAACAAAACAATTAAAATCATCCAAAAAGTTATTTTGAGCCATCATGTGTTGATGATGGATATCATTAACGCTGGACTGATGAGATACGAGCCAAGCTGTCCTGTTAGTATACAGTATAATTAATGACCATTGGTCGACAGTTGATTAGTTTATAGGTGATACCATACAATGATATGATAACAGGGCCAGTTAAATGATTGTGATAAAAATTAGTTCTGCAATGAAGTGACATGGAGCAATTATTGACATTTAATTGTGTTTCAATTTTTGTTTTTTACGAAGCTCTTGTTTACTTTTTTAGTTATTCTTTCTTATCCTCTATTTGTGAAATCCAATGTGGGTATTACAAATTCTTAATATTCATTATATTGCCATACCAGTATTTGAAAATAGGTAACAATATAACATTATTGAATTGATTTTGTGCTAATATAGTTGTTTTTGTGATAGAATCGTTGTGATTAGATTAATTAAAATGTTATGAATATTTTTATACTGCTATACCATGTATTGTTAAGTTGAAACTATAATTTTTGTTTTAATGTCAACTTCCGTGAAATATTGTTAAGTTTAGATCATTAGGAACATGTTTTTCTTGGTTAATTTTAAATAGTTTTTTAGTAATGATTTCTTAACAGACTTAAAAACATAGCTTAAAGAGGCACTATGGGTAAATTCAAAAAACAATATGTCACATATTTTATTATGTCCATTCGTATTTGCTAACTTTGAGAACAAACATTAATGATGGTTTATTTTACCAAGCCCATTCGAACAAAATAAATTGTGTCGTATTGAAGAGCTGCAAAACTGGAGTGTCAAAGTAAATGTGCTTTTCAATATAGAAACAGGACAGGGACATTGATGAATTTATATTTGTTCAAAAACTACGACATGAAACACATCCAATCGTAGTTTTGTAGTTGTTTCAACATTTGTGTTTCGTAATGGACGTAGGCTTCTGTGGCAGCTGCACATGAAACATTGCCTCTAAGCGCAGTTATAAAATTGGAAAATGAGAAATAATATAAATATTATACGTCAAAATCTTGAAATATTAAATATGTTTCATAACTATTTCTAGAATATATAAACCAAATCAAATTCCACATTGTGTTTTTAATATATTTAGATGTATATCCTTAGTTTTAAAAATATGACAAAGAATTGATAAATTAATAAACATTATAAGAACAATTAATTGTATTTTGATTAATATATAACCGATTATTGTAAACAAATATAACCTAACCTAACCTAACCTAATCAAACATAAGTTTTCAATTTAGGGAATGAGGAAAATAAAATGATTGTCATAGCTATTGTCAGTGTTTATAAGTTAAGTATGATACTTTTATAGATGTTTTAGAAGATGTATCTATGTATATAAATCTAGGGAAAACGCTATTGTGAATCAAATTATTTTATTTTGTTAGATAAATTTTTTTAATATCTAAAGTATAATATTCTGTGGATTAGATTTTTGGGTAGTAAAAATATAATTTACGTAGCCTATAGAAGTTTACAGTTCAATTATTTTTCTGAATTCTTTTTGCTAAAGATAGTTTTAATTACGGAGTTTAGACAAAGTAATGCAAGTAACTAAACCGACTAAAACCATGTTCTGAATAAATTACGTACTTGAATAGACACTAAATGAAATAAAATATATTTACAGTATTAACCCTTATTTAAAAATAAATACGTTTTAAGAAATTAATAAAATACATGTAATTTTGCTTCCTCTAATTTATCTTTGCTTTTCAGAAATGGCCAACGGTACTGTTACCGCACTCACTCAATACCACACATACGTGCATGTGTGAGTCAACACCGACGTACGTAAACGGGTGAGTGGGTGGGTCAATACCTATACGTGTACGGGTGAACGGATTGATCAATACTATCGTACTTGTATGGATGGGTGGGAGGAGTGATGATTTAACTGAGCAAATTTAGTCTTTGTACAAAGTAAAGAAAACTTTACCTTAGCTGTAAGTTGTGATAACAATTCCTTAGGGATTGATTTACAAAATGGAACTTATAAACGAAATAATATTCATTTAAATTAAATATTAACTATATACTTTTCGGTGCAGACTATTTCGGTTTAGCTTTGCCAACTGTAAGTAGAGTGTCCTATGTTTATTATTGCATCTATATGCCATTACTATAAGGCATTTATTGATTCGTAATATGTAAGTATTTCTATTGACTATATAAACAATAAGACTGTCAACTTGTAGGTCCTCACAAGGTCTCATGAAACCGGTTTGCCTGTCTTAGTTTCTCTACTATCGTCACAGTAGCTGCATAGTAACTTTATCCATTTATTCTTATAAGACAAATATCATATTGAATACAAACTTTGAGAAAGGTGGGTTTAATAAGGATATTTAAAAAGTATTTTGAAACAATGCGCAGCAAGGTTTTGACTGTTAGTCATTTTACATAATTTAAACAAAGTTAATTAAAATAAATTTTGTTAAAAACTTTATGGATTGGTTAAACTTTATATTGTTTTGCGAAAATATGACAGTCTCATTTTTGTTACCAGACTCATAACAAACAAAAGTGGTTTTTCAGTTGTAAGGTTACAAAACCTCTACGGTTTTAAGTAAAAAAAAAAAAAACTTTTTAGAGAATTACTAACTTTAGTTGCAACTGCTTGACACTTTTCGTGTTTCAATGTAACCCCCTGGCATTTGTTTAGAGAGTTGTTCATTGAAACTCCCTTCAAAGTAACATAACAAACACTTATACGACATAATTCGTCAATTAGTTTTATATTATAACCACTGGGGATTTATAACAAAGGAAACCAGAAATGTTGTTTTACGTCAATGTTATTTCTATCATTGATAATAATAATAATAATAATAATGTAACTGACAATAATAAGACTGCGTGCTTTAATATTTTCATTTTCCTATTTTTAAAACAAACCCCTTTCTTTTTTTAAGGAGAGGCCTATGTTCGCCTCAACCCTACTAAACCCGTTTCCCATAGACTATTGATCTCTGCAGGAAACTTATGGGACAGAGTAAGAGGGAGAACCAGTCCAGTACAAGATGAATATTACTGATGAAAAGTAACAGCCAAGCCAGGATTGAAACCTGCCCCATCTCTAACTTCAAAATACCTGACACGTTAGATCTCTCGGCCACTGGCCCTCCCATGTGATTTTTATGAAAAATAAATTCTCTATTGCAAGATATACATACTAATAAATTTTTATGTCTGAATATGTGTCATATAAAGTCGTTTTTGAAAGAGTTCTTGAAACATCAAATAGCAAATAGTTTTAAATAGGCTTCAAATAGCTTTTAAACTAAAATAAATTTTTGCAATACATGTTTTATGTCTACTACCAATAAAACTGATATGATTTGATTGATTTGAAACATTGCTATTAAAATAATATAATTCTTTTAAAATTATTTATAATTTAAAATTTACCACCTGGGATACTTTTTTTAACCTGTAAGTTTATTTATCTAAAAAGAAATGCAGAAACGCTAGGAATGTTGTTTCATTTGCAGAATTGTCAGATTAGATGTTTTACACAGATAGATATTTCAATAGGTGGAAATACATAATCCAGTGGAAATGACCCTCCCACCAACCCATACAAATACGACCACACTGGCCCACACCTCAACCTATAAACTAACCGTCATACTGGCCTACCCACCCTCCCATACAAGTACAGAGATATTGATGCTGCAATAGAGTGATGAAACTATAAGTACTATTAATCGATAGGTATGGAAGGGTGGGCATCACCATTGTATGTGTTCGGGTGTGTATCAGGGTCATCAGTTACAGGTATATTGTAAGATATGTAATACTAGAACTACATGTATTGAGAAAAAAGAATAATAAATGTCTGACCCACCATCCCACCCATTTTTACTGTTGATATGTAAAATTTAAGGCTTTAAATTTTTAATTCAAAGTATCAGCCATTCTATACCTTGTACCTTATACCGTCTTATAAACACTATCACACTCACTCACTAGTACACGTTCAGTGGTATTGATCCACCCACCTACTCATACAGTTGTGTTGACCCACCCACCCACTCACTAATACATGTTCAGTGGTATTGATCCACCCACCCTTTAACGTTGACCCACCCACTCACTAATACACGTTCAGTGGTATTGATCCACCCACCTCCTCATACAGTTGTGTTGACCCACCAACCCACCCACTCACTAATACACGTTCAGTGGTATTGATCTACCCATCTATCTACTCATACAGTTGTGTTGATCCACCCACCAAACCATACATGTACAATGGTAATGATTGGTGTATGGGTTGGCTTCAAACTCTCGGTATAGTAACAATCATTACAGTTTACAACGTTATAACTAACGATGAATATGTAATGTTACGAGCGTGGTACTTTTTTATTATTGGCATACTCAAGCTTTACTCAAAAAGAACAGTATATCTGCGCTAAGATAAATATTTTTCAAAATAAATTACGCTATATTTAATAAAACAACTAGTTTATGGTAATCATAAAACATAATTTAAGTTTATGCTTTTAATGCCAATGTTTATATAAACCTGTGGATAAAACTGGATCATTGTAATTAAAGTTGGACAATGATTGTCAAAAGCAGGACGGGTTCGAAGACCTATTGTGAAAATGTCAGAATCTGATTGGTTATCGTGCAGAAGATCCTTACTCAAAGACGCTTTAATTTAGTTTTTTTCGAAATTGAAAAAACTTTACTAAAACTGCGTTGATATAAATAATGTTTTACGTCCTAACCAAAATAAGATCATAAATATACTGAGTGTCTTCTTGGGGGATTTTTATTTTAATGTATATAGATAATATAAAAACTGTAAACTTTCATATGAATCTATTTTACAATAACCTAACCGTATTGTCTTGAGGCTACTTTGTTATATAAATTACAAGTAGATGACTAAATATATTTTCAAACCAAAACTAAATTATTTGTTTTATGAATTCTGAATAGTTTTTTCCAATTTTCTTTATTATCATAAAGCTACAACCTAATTATAACTTACGATAATTCTAGTAAGTAAATGATTAAATATATTAATGAGTGTATTTATTCATTAGTATATTTGAATCATTAGTTTATTTAAATACTACTAGTAAGTAGTAGTAAAATATACTAATGATTAAAATACAACAATTTCACCACTACTTTATAAAAAATATCATTACAAAAGGGAAAATCGTGATTAGATATACTAACGTTCCAAATTCATACGATGTTAGATTGGTTAAATTTCTAGCAAGGTTGCAAGTAAAATGAATTGTAACGGTATGAGTCACAGCTATAATCCCAAACACATACAGTGTGATTACACACCCATCCTCCCATACACATTGAGATAATGACCTAACCACCCTTCCCAAACATAAAGTGGTAATTACATACCCAGTCTCCCATACAGATTTAGATAATGACCTAATCACCCTTCCAAAACACATAAAGTGGTAATTACACACCCATCCTCCCATACACATTGAGATAATGACCTAACCACCCTTCCAAAACATACAGTGGTAATTACATACCCAGTCTCCCATACAGATTTAGATAATGACCTAATCACCCTTCCAAAACACATAAAGTGGTAATTACACACCCACCCTCCCATACACATTGAGATAATGACCTAACCACCCTTCCCAAACAGTGGTAATTACATACCCAGTCTCCCATACAGATTTAGATAATGACCTAATCACCCTTCCAAAACACATAAAGTGGTAATTACACACCCATCCTCCCATACACATTGAGATAATGACCTAACCACCCTTTCCAAACATACAGTGGTAATTACATACCCAGTCTCCCATACAGATTTAGATAATGACCTAATCACCCTTCCCAAACACATAAAGTGGTAATTACACACCCACCCTCCCATACAGATTTAGATAATGACCTAATCACCCTTCCCAAACATACAGTGGTAATCACATACCCAGTCTCCCATACAGATTTAGATAATGACCTAACCACCCTTCCCAAACATACAGTGGTAATCACATACCCAGTCTCCCATACAGATTTAGATAATGACCTAATCACCCTTCCCAAACACATAAAGTGGTAATTATACACCCACCCTCCCATACACATTCAGATAATGACCTAACCACCCTTCCCAAACATACAGTGGTAATCACATACCCAGTCTCCCATACAGATTTAGATAATGACCTAATCACCCTTCCCAAACACATAAAGTGGTAATTATACACCCACCCTCCCATACAGATTCAGATAATGACCTAACCACCCTTCCCAAACATACAGTGGTAATCACATACCCAGTCTCCCATACAGATTTAGATAATGACCTAATCACCCTTCCCAAACACATAAAGTGGTAATTACACACCCACCCTCCCATACACATTCAGATAATGACCTAACCACCCTTCCCAAACATACAGTGGTAATCACATACCCACCCTCCCATACAGATTCAGATAATGACCTAATCACCCTTCCCAAACACATAAAGTGGTAATTACACACCCACCCTCCCATACACATTCAGATAATGACCTAATCACCCTTCCCAAACACATAAAGTGGTAATTACACACCCACCCTCCCATACAGATTCAGATAATGACCTAATCACCCTTCCCAAACACATGAAGTGGTAATTACACACCCACCCTCCCATACACATTCAGATAATGACCTAATCACCCTTCCCAAACACATAAAGTGGTAATTACACACCCACCCTCCCATACAGATTCAGATAATGACCTAATCACCCTTCCCAAACACATGAAGTGGTAATTACACACCCACCCTCCCATACACATTCAGATAATGACCTAACCACCCTTACCAAACACATACAGTAGTGATTATGGACTCCATACTTTTATTTATGGACTCGGAATGGGACCGTATTGAGAATAGAATAAATACAGACTTAAGATTATTGAGAAACTGGTGTAGCAATAATGGAATGATAATTAATGTTGATAAAACAAAGTACATACATTTTTCTTTTAGAGGTCACAACTTTGAGAGACACCCAATTTATCACAAAATAAATTGCTCAAAAACCAGATGCGATTGTCCACACATTGAAAGTATAGATGATATAAAATATTTGGGAATAGTACTAGATGGCAAATTGAACTGGAAAAAACAAATAGATCAACTTAACCGCACATTGCGCTACAACATAAGAAAGTTTTACTATCTCAAACGATTTTGTAATGTACAGTTAATGACATCACTATACTTTGCCCTTATCCACTCTCGACTGCAATACGGTATTACATTCTGGGGAGGTGCAAACAAATCAACCCTCGCACCAATAGTAAAAATTCATAAATATTTCGTACGTATTATTCTTGGAAAATATAAGCACCATCCTTCCTTCCCACTTTTCCAACAATTACAAATATTACCGCTCAGGCATCTTTTTATTTACAAAGTCCTGAAAGAATTTTATATACGAAGTGGTAACAGAGAAAATTTTCAAAGCTACTACAACACTAGAGGGAATGCATTGAATAATGTCAGACAACCAAATATTGTTAGAACTTGTTTTAAAAACTGTTTCCTCTTTGTTGGACCGAAAGTATATAATCAGTTACCAACTGATATTAGGAAATGTAATGTTAGTGAATACTTTTCAAAAAGGATTAAACAATGGTTATTCACTTTTGACAATATTGAAACCCTTACAAATATTTTACAGTAGTTTTTTAAAAGTTATTTCAGTTGTATGTTTTTGTTAGATTGATAAATGCTTGTTATTGTGATTATTTATTACTAATACAGATTTGTTCAGATTTAATTATATTACGTCATGTTGTTCAGTTAAATATTAAGTATATCAATCGCCACAGATACGCCGCTCGTGTGTGAATGAAATGAACATTGATTGAGCCTGACTCACTAGAAAGTGATGTAAAAGAGACATTTTTGATGTACTAACCACCTTTACTGGCAGCGATGGTTAGAAATTCCTGTACACATGTTAAATTGAAACTGTATCTGTAGTATGTTTTTGCAGGAAATAAATTATTCTATTCTATTCTATTACACACCCACCCTCCCATACACATTTATAAATAACTTAAACACCCTCTCAAACACATACAGTGGTAATTACAAATCCACTTTCCATACACTTTCAGAAAATAACTTAACCACCCTTCTAAACACATAGAATGGTAACGATCCAACTATGCCCTAAATTATTATGCATGTTATCACTTATATTGTCACTATGGAATCACTTATATCACTATGGAATCACTTATATCACTATGGAATCACTTATATTGTCACTGTAAGCACTTGTATTAGGAAAAATATACGGACAGTTTTTACTTAGGCTTAAGTTCTTCAAGACTATTACTATTTCTGGTATCATATCGTCATAAAAAAAATCATGAATTTACACTCAGATAGTGTTATTTTAAACTCATTATTAACACTATTTTAATTTTCAATTTAAAAAAAAGTGTTCCATGTCATATGCCAAGAGAGATAACTCTTTTTTAACGTCTTAAGCTGAAAATTACCTGCTGATATGAAGGGGTTTTAAAAGGACTGTGATCTGACTTGAAGTATCAATAGCTATATAAAAGAACTGTCTTCTTTCACAGCTGGAGTACCGGAGGGGTGCTGGGAAGTACTTAGATAGGTGTGGGTAGTGGGGAAATACAGTAATAATCAAGATTAGCTAGTCGATGTAATTACTTTGAGTACCGGAGGGGTGCTGGGAAGTACTTAGATAGGTGTGGGTAGTGGGGAAATACAGTAATAATCAAGATTAGCTAGTCGATGTAATTACTTTGAGTACCGGAGGGGTGCTGGGAAGTACTTAGATAGGTGTGGGTAGTGGGGAAATACAGTAATAATCAAGATTAGCTAGTCGATGTAATTACTTTGAGTACCGGAGGGGTGCTGGGAAGTACTTAGATAGGTGTGGGTAGTGGGGAAATACCCACTAATAAACAGGATTAGTAATAATAAATATATATAATAATATAATAATAAATATAAATAAATAATAAACCCACTAATAAACAGTAATAAACAGGATTAGCTAGTCGATGTAATTACCTTGAACTTTATAGTCTTTTTTTATATTTAGTTCATACATATTGAAATATTAATACTATATTCCTTTAAATAAATCTAATATTAAGACCTGGGGAGCCGGTGGTCGAGTGGACTAAGGTTTCGTCAGAACTTTGAGCCTGAGTTAGAGATAGTGCAGTTTCCAGTTTTGGTCTTGACTTTTTTATCAGTGTTTATCAGTGATATTTACCTTGTACAATAGTGGTTCTCACCCTTACTCTGTCTGTAAATACTTCTCATATCAATAGTGTAAGGCAGGGTAAGAGTGAGAAGTAGATCGGACTCTCGCTAAGAAAAAAATATTGGAGAAATATTAAAAATGTTATTAAAACTGTATTGAAAGGTAATCTGAAAGTTCGACCTTTTTACAGGAAGAGTATCCTTTTCACAAAGGGACAATTCTTTTGTGACTGACACGTACTGCCAGCTGGAGTACCGGAAGGGTGCGTTATCCTACATAAAGGTGGTTGGGAGGGATAGTAAAATAAAACCCTTGTTCAATAGAGTCAAGTGAATTTAATCGAGTAGCTTTTAAGGTGAAAAATTATCTACGTTTAGTACTAAGTTAACAACACTCCAAACTGAAATTTTTGACTTGTATGACAATTGATTTGTTATTAGTTTTTCAATAGTCGATGTATATTTTTTGGGATTGTGGCTATTTTCCTAATTCGATACCCATATACCCATAGCACTTCTTCCTTTTTTTAATATCCTCCTTCCAATTTTTATTTTCCTCCACTAAAACACGATAAGCAACATTCATAAGTGGGAGAAACACTTTTATTACTTTCGATGTAACTAGCACGTAAACAAAGCTCTTAATAAATACGTCACGGATATTAAAACTATTATTATTAGAGTTTGATTTCATTTGTTGATCACTGTAGCACATTTCATTACTGTATATTTTAATTTTTCTTTAATAACTTTGGACGTGCTGACTCAAACGCATGTATTTGATATTGCGACGTGATTAATAGTGTTAGTTTATTAACCCTGTTATAAATGCAATCCCAGTGAAATGTTTACTACTAGCTTTATTATGGAATTTAGTTTCGTGTTTTTATAATAGGACAGCTTCTTTTGAGCCTCATACAGCACGTTCTCGTACTTAGAATTTTTTTAGGCTAAGAAATAAATCCATCTAACACAATCGTTTTCAAGCATACATTTTAAAATGATGATCAATTAAGATTGTTATAAATATTTATACTGCACTAAAATGTGGCAAAAAAACCACTACACAGAGTATAAAATCTCATATCACCATTACTACCATATCAATAATCATTTTAGGTCCTACACAATATTTTTCACTATATAATTGAGATATATTGTCTATCGTGAACAAGTTTTCCACAAAGAACTGTTTCAACAATATACAAATGAAATATCCTTTATTTTACTTAAAATTAAAAATTAAAAGGAAATAAACTAACATTATATCAATCTTGTAATAATACTGCAGAAAATGCCAATAATAACTCAAACACCTATAATAATCTATGCTGTTCTAAAGAAGTTAAGTAATTTTAATTGGACTAAAGTAAAAAGACTGAAAGGAATTTTTATTTTTTTAAATTATTTTGCAAACTGAAAGTTTCCCTCTTAAGGTTGAAGGATGAGTCCCTGAAACGGATATATGAGCGGCCCTTCGTGAGGCTTAATCCAAAATCCTCCACTCAGCCAGGCTGGGCTCCCTAATAAAGTTGAAAACTGAGCTTTCTAACGTGATATTAGGCCAGTTTCTTTTGAGAAATCTTTATGTAAGAGAGAAGTAACTTCCTTATGTGAGATCAGTCTCGACAGCGAGGGTGAAAATATATTCCCCATGAGTATATTGTCTAAGCTAAAGGTTGATATCCTCAAAAGGCAATTCCTTGGTGATGCCGTAAGCCAAGTCCTCTGATGGCTTTTGAGGTTGGGGGTGAAATATCTTACAAGTCAAGCTGATGTTTTAAAAGAGGATGTAGTTAAAAAATAAGTCACATTGGCCATATCCACAATGGCTTTTACATCGCCCAATCAACAACGTCTTGAAACCTACCCGATCCACTGTTGCCCAACAAATTGTTATCTACTTCAACAGTTGGTGATGGATATAACAAAGTTAAAGATCATCTTATTTTACCAGACGAAGTTAGGGCTTAGATGCTTTATGTAACACTTAACCTGAGGACCAACGGCTTAAGGGTGACTTCCGAACCACCATCAGTGACCGGGCTTGTGGGCTGCGTGCAAAGACGGGATCGCTAAGACGGTCACTCATCCAAGGGACAGCCACACTCGATTTGCTTGCCTCCGTTATCTTGCGATAACGTCGGAACCCTCCGGTCAAGGTCACTGGCCATATAGGTAACTGTTCCGTCAGTTTTTCCTTTGTAGCTATTGAAGAATCTTTTGGCTGTGACACAATAATCATAAATTAAAAAGGAATCATTGATGTCAACCAATTATTAAGGCTCTATATTTAGATGTGAATATTTGATAGATATCTTATTTGAAAAGCTCTTCTTTGGTGAAGAATTTGATATGCTATCTTTCGTCAAAGTTTCCAATAAAAAATCTTCGTCATAATCACTTCAATAATCATAACCTGTGATTACGAATACACATACATAAGAAGCGAAAAGCCAATGTTAAAAAATGAAATAATTGTTTGTATAATTTTGCATCCTTGACGTTGGTACTGCTAGGTCGAGCTTATTGTGTGGTAGGCTTGATAATGATTTATAAGATCATGAAATTTCAATATAGAATTGGTAAAAAATATAAAAATAATCTTTAATAGTTTTTCAAGTGACAATTAAAGTCACTAGTTTAAAATAATTAAAAATGAAGATCAACATTTTTTTATTGGTAGCTCACATAAAATTGTACAAGTGGAATAAAACTCAAAAACCTATGGTAGTGTTATAAAGTATATTAAACAATGAACATGAATACGTGATTAAATAATTTTTGGTGGATGTTTTGTAAATACATTAGCTTCCTAAAATTTGGGGTCTGTAATAACAAATGCTACAGTTATTTCAGTAGTATAGTGTTGGAATATTTACCAAATATTTTTATGACAACTTAAATAGAAAGAAAATTATTGTTAACATTTGTTGTTAAGCTATTTAAATATTTATAATATGTTTTGATTATATTGATAGTTACAGCACAAGTTAGGTTTTTAAAATTATATTTGTTTTATTTTCTGAGGAAATCACAATCCAAGTATCAAAAACGTAAAATTTAGCAATATTACTAAGACAAAAAAGTTATTCTGCTCGGACTGGCAATAGTATCTGATATTGTATTCGGCACAATTCATGTCCAACTTGTACAGAAATTTCAGACCGTGTTTTCCGTTCAATTGCACAATCTTCATTGATAAACTGTGGTGGTACCAGCTTCACTGGCTAGGCTGTAGCCAAGGGTGGTAAAATGAATATAAGTCTACAATACTCAGCCAAATAGTATTTTCGTTTAGTGTGTATAGTACATTTTATTCAGACTTTACCGAATTAAAACAATGAAAACGAAGAATAAAACAAAAGTTAAAATATAAATGTAGCTTTTTAAAATATAAAATAGTAATGCTTATTTTTATGTTTTATTTTCTTCAAGTAAAGACAGTAAAAAGTAAGCAATTGAAATTTAATAAATGTTTAATTACGTGTGGGAACATAATATGTATGTATATATAGAAGTATAGAAAAGTAAGTTTTTCTAACATATGTATGTGTTTTTCTAACATTTGTTTGAGGACAACCTAACTGATCATGTTTTTATCCTTGGAAATTTTATTGGGTGAGTTAGAATTGTTGTATTCATTATTATAACATTTTGCAAGACACTTTTAATCAAAATATAGTATAAAACATTTTATGGATGTCATTAGTAGATAATTTTAATAATTAATATCACAGTTAAATGGAATCACGGGATCATTTAAAATGGATCGTGGAGTTGGTGTATATTAAAGCATGCTTATAGTTGCAAACATTTTTCTGTAAATAAATGAATCAAACAAACATTTTATTCGTCTAGTTCTGTATAGATATTATGTTCTGAAGATTGAATACGAATACAAATATTTTTAAATAAGCAGAGGTGGACCATGATGCTATTCAACTATTCTACTGTGAATACTAGTCACTATAAAAAGAAAATAAATAAATAAGAAAAATATTTCTTGATTCCATTGTCAAATACAAATAAAAAGGACGGACGAAATGTCACATGCTGAGCGACTAACTGTCAGCACTCAAGGAAAGCGAGTTCTTTTCCTTATAGCTGAACAAACTTCTGACGTAACTGGTCAGGACAATCTGTTAGCTTTTAGGTTGCAATGAAATGTAGGTGTTTAAGAAATTCCTTTTTTATATTTTTCCTTTCAACAACGAAAGTATTACGTCTTGAAATGTATCACTAGTTCAATTCAAGAACACTATTAAAATTTATATGTGCTATATATAACATCTACTCAGTTGTTATGATGCATAATTGAAAGGAAAATAGACCCAATGCTGCTTGCACGAGTAGCAGGAAAGGTTTTAAGTGCCTTTATTAATACTAGAAAACCCCTTAAATAATAATTAATTATTGGAAATTACATAAAATAATGACCACACAATTTCCGGTTGCTTGCTATTTTATATCACAAAATAGGAGTGCACATAATTCTCATATTTTTCTTTGTAAAGTATCATAGCTACAAAAAGGGAAATTATATTAAAGTTTTTCTAACATAATTATGAATTAAGATTAATTTTGTTAAAAGATATAGAAGATAAACTAGTAACCACCATTAAAAAAATATATTAGTAATGCAATCTAGTAACTAGGATTGTACTTTCAAGTATTTAGTGCCTGAAGTGTACCAGTGGACTTTCACTGGAGCGTTCCGACGATATCGCAGGATAACGGTGTCAAGCAACATCGATCGCGATAGATTGTGTGTATAAAATAGTGGTTGTGTGATATACTATCAATAATTTACTGCGTACAAATTCATGCTATTACCTGGAAAGGTTTAAAAGTTGTTTTAAAATAAAACATCAGTTTATTCTAAAGAAACAAATAGAGTACAATAGTAGCATTTAAAATACAAAATACAGGTGAGAATGATCCTCTCATGGGCTATTTATTTGTGAAAGGACTGAGTAGTTGAAAAAAACCTGAACGTAAATAAAGTAACAATTAGTAAAAATATTATGAAATAAACTCCTCAAACCAGAGAACACAGGAGAAAATAATAATAATGATAGTAAAATTGCATCTTAAAGAATAAATTACACATTATTGAATATGGTTACTTTAGTCATATGACCTTTATTTTATTATCTGTATATTTTATGAAAGTGTAATTTTTTAATAATTTGAAATTAATCTTTATTCACTCTAATGTAATAATGAAACTCCATATATTAGATTGACAATACATAATATACAAACTATGTTATTTAGGATTATTCCTATCATTGTAATAATTAATACTAGGAATTTTAGTTTGGAGCTAGGAATTTAGTTCCACTAAACTATTTACAAGACTTTGATGTCTAATTTTCTTAAGAAGAATACAATAAATAATAAACGTAACTGTTTTTAGTTAAGGAATAGAATACCTTTGTCATAAAATAATTTATAAAAAGCTAAAAGATGTCTTATTTTACCAGGCAAATTTAGGGCTATGCAGTACTCTCTAACAGAAATTCTAAAGACCAACGGCTTAAAGGATGACTTCCGAACCACCACCGGGTAGGCGGGCTGAGTGCAAGGACGGGATCGCTCAGACGGTCACCCATCCAGAGACAGCTACGCTCAATGTTGAATTACTCCGCTATCTTGCGATAATGTCGGAACCGAGGCCACTGGCAAACCATGACTGAAATAGTATCAGCCCTAAGTTGTAGTATTATATTATTTTGACGGCTTTGGTTTAATTTTATTTCCCTCTTTATTAAAAGACAATCAGGATAATTTGATAAATATTATATTATTTGATTTATTATAGATAAATAACGGCCCTAATATTCGTTTAATTGCCTAAATAGGTTTTTTAAACGTAGTATTATTTTAAACTCCAACTCATTTCTCAAGCCTAAATTATCTACACAATTGTCATTAGCCAAGTCCTTAACATATACAATATAATAAAACTAAAACAAACACACAGTCCTAAATTAAAATATTGTTTTGCTGACTTGTAGATAATCAAATGCATGTTGCCTGATAAAACCAGCATTACTGGAAAAACGCCTAGCAGAAAATACAATTTATTGGTGTTTTAAGAAAAACTAACAACTAAGTGTACAATATAACTACTGATATCAAGTTGATCTTATCTTAATTGAATACAATTTTTAACGTTTGTTTTAAAGATATTGTCTTCAGAAGCGTCGGTTTTTTAAATTAACATAACAATAGATGAAACATTGACAAACTAGATATTTAGGTGGTTTAGTTCACATACTGCCAATCCTAATTTGTCTATCAAATTTTCATTACAACTAAAATATTCAACCGAATAACTACGATTGAGCTCAAATCATAAAAATTAAAGTTCACGTTGACGTGCCTGAAGCAGTAAAAGTGCCAACAATTTTTAATTACGATTTCAGAGTTTAACAGAACTGTAGTGACAATGTAATCATGTTTTTTGTACTTAAAAGCCATACAAAAATTACACCACAGTGCGTGTAAGCTATCTCCTCCAATATTGAAATGTCATAGGTCGTATAAAAGTCCATCGTAAAATTACAACAACAAAAACATTATTTCTCTGGTATATTATTGATGACTCGATGAAAGCATTATATGTTCTATTTTATGTTAAAATGCACAACTTTTGACAAAATTACTTGCAATTTATGTTTTTGTGAAAATATGTAAAATGATTAAATGAATAAAAGGAGTGTGAAAGGAAATAAGAAGTAGAAAACTAGGTATAATCATTGGGTCTAAAATAGGAGTGCTGGCGTTTGCAGATGTCGTGTTATTTTCCAAAAACAGATATGGACTGGAGGGGTTGTCAGAGAAAAAAGGATTAATAGGAGTATATATTAATGATGAAAGTACCAAAATGGTTGATTTTGGCCGAAAAAACAATGGTAAAGGGAATATTTAAATATTCAACCACAAATTTGAGAAAGTTTAAAAGTTCATACTTCTTGGAGTAATTGATAACTCGAAGAGTAATTAATTAACAGAAATGCAGAATAGAATAAATTTGGAAAATATAAGCATGTAAGCATTAAACAGTTTTTTAATATTACAATTACTATCACACAAAACAATATTAACAGTACACAAGTCTTTTACAAGGCCAGCACTTTTTTATCGAGTAGATACATGGATTATAGGGAAATAAACAGAAAAATGTTCACATATGAAATAAATTTATCTCATATGTCACTAATTAATCATACTCTATGCTTATTCATTGTTCAAGGCAAGGACAAATATTTCATTATAACTAAAGTTTTTATAAATGTTATTATTTAATGTTGTAATTATATTATTGTTCGATCCAAAATGTCATAATCAATAAAACTATAAAAACGGCATACATATAGCAAATATTGAACACTGACTAATTTTGCCAAATATTTTCGAAATAAAATTATCAATCCTGTCATCAATATTCAAATGGAGTTTGGGCATTTGTGGTTAGATTTACATTGACATTTGGGCACTTAAAATGACAAATGTTATCACACGTCATGGTTGACAGAACGTAACAGACTTTCGTGCGTACTACCACTGTATTACATTAGAATAATTATATCTATAACTACAGCTATATTACAATTTACTATCTTGGGCAGTACGAACAAAATATATTTTTTAAACTATTCAGTTTGGAGAACATAAAAGAAATTTTATGTCTTGTGGTAACATATAATTTCATACATAATACTGAATTGCTGAATAAACATCACTACAAAAGATAAAAATTCTGTAATAAAAGTTTGTAAATAATAACGCGTTTAGTTTATAATATTTACGTAACATTTAATGTCGTAAAGAATATTTTTTAATTTCAATAAAATATTATAAGCGTGTTACATACTGCAGGTTTTTTAAATACTATTGTAATAAAGCAATCGTATAAAATACAAATAACCGTTTTAAAAACACAGTTGTCAGTATATTTTAATGTAAGCGTTCTTTACCGCCATTAGAATTATGAACTATTTCAACACCAATGCGTGGCATTATATTATAAATTATTTACTTAGCATTGTTTATAAACTAAGTATAGTCTATATGTTAAAATTACACATAGCTTATTGCTTAAGACATTTTAAGATAAAAAGAATGAGCGATTTAACCTTTCTTTACTATGTACTTTTTGTTACGGTGTTCATTATTGACTAATAATGTGATTAGTAGCTAATTAATTTAGATCAATGACTTATCCTTGTATGAAATTATTTATGTATTAAATACATGAATTGTATAAAATCATAAACCACTAATTTGTGAAAAATTTCTCAAGGAAGATGGATTAATAGAATTTCTTTATTCTTTTATGATGTTGAAAAAAGTATCAGTTTCGATATTCATAACTATGTTTTGTGTACTAAATATAATAATACATTGTAATAACAATGTATAACCTTTAATGTTTTAAAAGCAACTGGAACATGTTAAAAAATATCCATATAAGTAAAATAAATCATGCAGGATGACGGTTGCATTCAGTTATTTGCGATGTTTTACTATAATTGAAAATAAATCAATCACAGATATTTTAAACAAGACTGTAAAATAATTTTAAATATATTAAAAATATAATTTACAAAATTTTGGCTTTTAAAATTATTTTTTCCTTTCGTAATCGTAAAGCAGTCCAGTAGAATATAGTTCCATCTCACTCTATTGACTTGTCAGGACCTAAGTTGCACGGTGAACCGTGATTTGAACAATAGAGGGAGAGTTTTCAAGGGTGTTGAGGGGGAGAGGTAATCTGCTAACGAGATCTACAGACTGGCAATGAAGTAACTGAAGTAGATGGTTATCTTGAAATGGAATTATCTAAGATAATTGGAATGGAAGTTATTCTTTGTTTGTATTGACACGTTTAAATCTTTTATATTTAATGTTCAAAATAACATATTAATTTCTTTCTACGCTTAAAAAAAAAAAACAAAAACAAAAAAAGTTATAGAAAATAATGAAAATGCAGTCATCACAAAGTAATGGTTGCTAGTATCAAAGTGAAAAAATGCTTAAATATAATAAGAAAATAAAGAAGGTAATTTACGTTTAATGTTGATTATGACGTAAGATATTACATCAAAAGATGTGTATTTGTATTGCAGTTGTCAATTCTACTGGTCTAATAGTTCTTTTTGCTTATTATATGACAGGGTGGTTTTTATGGTCACTAAATAAAGCTGCATTTCTCAATAGTGGCTTAAATGAAATTATGATTTTTTTTCCAGTTAGTAAGAAGTCATGTTAGTTAGAAAACAATTTACAAAACAAAGGAACATCTCTGGAACGAGATTGGTCACATTTTCAAGTAGAGTGACCAGCAATAGCATGAGAAATAGTTTAAGTAAATACAGAGTCAAAATAATTATAAAATAAATTGTAGCACTCTGTGGCGTTTTAATTACAACAATCCGAATATGACTTATTTACATAATTGAGAATAAACAAAACAAACAATGCAAAATATTATTGTACAAAACATTAAAATTTTGTTATCAAATCAAAACACTATCTTAAAACACACAATAAATCCAAATTAACAACAACAACAAAAAAACACATATTTTATTTGTAAGATCTTATAGTTTTAAAAATTCAACATGACCGAATAACCTGTACTAAATTGTATAAAACAATATTCTAACGTTTCTTGAATTCGGAATTTCTTGTGGCAGTTTATTAAAAGAGTTTGGCCCTGAATATTGAAAGGAATGCTTAAAAGACGTTTTGTTCACCTTAGGTAATCTAAAAACTACAAATCATTCTGGTAGCATATAGCAAATCTGTAGTTCCAGCGTTGCCACTTCTCATATAAAATAGTCTCAAAAAAATTAAAAGATATTGGAGAGACAGAACCATAAGAGCACAGAATAGAGATAATTAACTATACATCCTCTTCTTGTTAGAAATTACCCTCTCAACGTGATTCTTAACTACTATAATTTTTTTATATGATTTATTATATAAAGTTGTTCATTTATTTAATAAGATTTATTTATTAAGATTTATTAAATAAAGGTACACCCCAACATACTATTCCATCATGTATTCTTGTTTTCTATTCATATCACGGATCCAGGAATTAAAATACTCAAACAATAAAAAAGCTGATAAAAAGTAATTTAAATACTTAAACGAAACGAGATATACAATGTATATTTGGATGGTAATGAATTAACTTAAAAACATTAAGAAATACAATCTTTCTGCGTTTAAGTAAGTTGCTTACGTAATTTTGAGAAAACCCTTAACCGATAAATTTAGTAAATATTTTATTAGATAGTTTTATCCCATAAAAATATTTGTAGAAACAACATACCTTTAAGCAGTTTTCAGTTGTAAATACAATACTCTATATTGTACTTTCCAAACCAACAATGTTTTGGTTGTTATAAATAAAACATAGGCAATGTAATTGTATTTTGTATCAGTGTCCCAACAGTAGTAAATATTCATGTCAATATGATGTTTAAATATCAGCTGAGTTGTAGTGTTTATTCGTCTCGTTTTACCGTTTTATTAAATTTACATAACGTATGTAGCATCACGGTTGAAACCAACACATTGCGTGTGATGTGTCACATAACTGGACGATGAAGGCCACACAAACCAAACTACCACAAAACCAATTAGTCACATTGCTTTATTAGTCTCTGAACGATTGGCCTTTGTTGATTTCACTGTTCAAACAGCAATGCAATTTCAAATAAATATTCATATTTCATGTTTTAGCTCACATCAGCAATGGTGTATAAGTAACCATTCCATGTTTTTCGAGTGGAAAATTTGCTCTTGGAACAATTAAAATATGTTACTATCTTAAAAACACAAAATTTCAGTTAAAATGTAGTTAGTTTCATAACATATTACGTGTTCGTAGGAATATTCCACAATAGGTGTGTCTCGGCAGACGTGAAAACAAGAGGTTCGAAGAAAGAATTTATGTGTGAAACATGTAAAAAGGAGAAGAATAAATCCACCTTATCTATAGGAAGTAGTAAGACAACTCCTGGAACCGCATTGACGAAGGAGTTCCTAGTCAGTATGATGGAAGCCTTTAAAGCTGAGGTATTTAACGAGCTGAAAATAGTTACTAAAGAGTTCGGCGAGTTTAAGACTTCGTTGACATTCTTCTCGGATAAATTGGACGAATGTACTAAACACCTGGAAGAAACACAGAAACATTACAAAGAAATTAAACAAGAAAACGAGTGCTTAAGAAAAGAAAATATTAACATTAAGCAAGAAGTGAAAGAGCTGAAGATTAGGATGCGACACATGGAACAGTACTCCAGGAAAAATAACATAGAGATAGCGGGAGTCCCACAGACCAACAACGAGGATGTCATTAGTGTGGTGGAGGACGTAGGGAGGGCTGTCGGAGTGACCCTGCGGCGAGAAGAGGTGGCAGCGGCACACCGAGTCCCATCATACCGTACCGAGAGGACACCGACACTGATTGTTCAATTCACCTCCCGTATTGTTCGAGATCAGTGGATCTATAAGGCCAAGGAGCATCGGAACCTGACTGCGAACATTGTCAACAAGAACTTCCCACAGCGACGGGTGTACATAAGCGAACATCTCACACCAGAAACGAAGATGCTGTTGGCACGCACGAAGGACAAATGTAAGGCTGTTGGCTGGAGGTATGTGTGGATTAAGGAGGGCAAAGTATTTGCCAGGAAGATAGACAAAGAAAAATGTGTAAGAGTAGTGAATTGGTGAGCGAACAAGACTCACTTTTCTGGCCTCAGTCACGTGACTTTTCCAAGATGGCGGCGGTCACGTGACCGGATCCAAGATGGCGGCTGGAACCGGATCCAAGATGGCGGCCGGATCCAAGATGGCGGCGCCCATTTCCCGCCAAATTTTCTAACCTCACTTTTCCTAACCTCAAATTTCCCGCCAAATTCCCAAATTTCCCACGCTTTTCCCGGAATTCCCCAAAATTCCCTCAAATTCCCGATTTTCCCGAAATTACCTTACTTTTTCCCCAATTTTCCCGATTTTCCTCCAAATTCCCAAATTTCCCTCCAAATTCCCACATCATACTATATGAAATTCACTGTTAACCTTGTTATACTATATAAAATTCATTGTTAACCTAACTTTTTCCATATTATACTATATAAAATGAACTTTTTTTGTCCAATATGGCGTCTTTTTCCATGTTATACTATATAAAATTCACTGTTGACCTTGTTATACTATATAAAATTCACTTTTTTTGTCCAATATGACGTCTTTCTCTTGTTATACTATATAAAATGAACTTTTTTTGTCCAATATGGCGTCTTTTTCCATGTTATACTATATAAAATGAACTTTTTTTGTCCAATATGGCGTCTTTTTCCATGTTATACTATATAAAATTCACTGTTGACCTTGTTATACTATATAAAATTCACTTTTTTGTCCAATATGGCGTCTTTCTCTTGTTATACTATATAAAATGAACTTTTTTTGTCCAATATGGCGTCTTTTTCCATGTTATACTATATAAAATTCACTGTTGACCTTGTTATACTATATAAAATTCACTTTTTTGTCCAATATGGCGTCTTTCTCTTGTTATACTATATAAAATGAACTTTTTTTGTCCAATATGGCGTCTTTTTCCATGTTATACTATATAAAATGAACTTTTTTTTGTCCAATATGGCGTCTTTTTCCATGTTATACTATATAAAATGCACTTTTTTGTCCTATATGACGTCTTTCCCACCCAAAATTCCCTCCAAAATTCCTTATCCAATATGGCGGACTTTACACTATAATAAATGTAAAAAGATGACAACCGGATCCAAGATGGCGGGTACTTCCGGCGACTGTCGGCTACCTTCGTACGCTCTTAGCCTATGATGCACACGTCGTCTGCTGGTCGGGCACGCATGCGCCCCTTGTTACTCTACTCATGTATACAAACTATAACAAATTAATATTTCATACACTATAATAAAATTAATATTTCATATACTCTATGTGCTCGACCCGATCGTAGCGCTCCTAGCAGCGAAACATAATATATATTAAACAAATTAGACAAAAAGCTATCAACCCTTCGTAGTCCAGTGGGTAGCGTACCCGACTTCAGTGTTTGTCGTGTGTGACGTAGATGGATCGTTCAAAGATGTGTCTATAGGCACAATGTAGGATTCAAAGTCACAATAGATGGTAAAAGGGACTTTATGACATAGTGTGTAGTTTGTGAAGGACATGTGAGTCGGATGCGGAACCACTCGGACACAAGGTTGTTTTTTACTTCGATTGAATTGTGTTCAATTCATAACTAAACGACTCAAATTTCATACATACACAATAACAAATGTCGATTGCAAATGCACACCTCGCTGCAACCTTATCGAGGTACGTATGGTGTCGACAACCTACAGGCTTAACTACTACTACAGCATGCACAAACATATTACGTAGATACTCACTCTGTATGGTCGGTAGACTGTTAGTACAAAGCCTCTGAAGGAACGTCAACCTCCTCTACCAGCTCAGAGGTCACTCTTTTGATTTTTAAGGGTAAACAAAGAGGCTCCCACAGGTCTAGACCATATACCCCTGTGGTACGGAGAAACAAACCCATGTAATAAGCCCCATCCATCGCTCATTACGTTGGTAGCCATCCTGCCACCTTTCCATAGAGATTTACTCTAGGTGTTTATAGTAAACCTCGTAGACCATGTAACTTGCGAACAAGATACACGGTATGAAAATCAATGGGATGCAGATTCTTTTCCTGTTTTCTTCAAATGCTTTGCAGCACCCGCAGTCGTGTACTCGATTTTCTGGTGTTTTGAAACACTTAAACATCTTACAGCAATGCTCCATCTTTCTGAAACAATAACAACACACATAAGAAAACAACTCATAACAAAAGAACTTGTTACTTTGCTCTCAAGTTAACATACATACCTGGAAAACGTGTACAGCAGACGTGGATCCAACTTCTTTGATCAGTACCAAGTTGTCCGGTATTGATTCCCCCTCATGCAAAGTGTCGACATATCTTCTAGGTAGAAACACCTTGATGTCCTCCTCCAAATGTGGATCAAACAGTATCGCAACGAGAGTATCACCGTATTTCGTACTTATGCGTGTAATACTTTTGACTGGATACTGAATGTTGGATGACAAATCTCCAACCTTGACAGTAATATAATTCATCGGAGTAGCAGCGTTGAAATGTTCGACAAAAGATGCCATGATAGACTGATAAGAAAAGTGGAAATACGAGTCCTTTTATACTCTCAGTTGACCTTGAGAGTCACGGGGGAGTATTGTGCCTCCTACCCAGAAGGCCTATGCACTCCGTTTGTCCTTACATTCCCAGACAAGACTATGACCCAAGTTTCCACACCACCCAAGAGGTATAGGGTCATTGCACTCTGTGCATTGGCGCGTTTTTTATTATAGTGAGTTTCCCCAGTAGGCCTAGTCTCACTAGCCGTGAGAACGGCTGTTTATTGTAACTTGCCCCAACCATCGCAAGCTACGGTGGTAGCCACTCCATAACAAAATTGCTACCTCCCAGTATTATTTTTATACTTTTTTTGGATCCCCTATAAGTCTAGCCGCCACTTTACTTGGAGAAGCCTTTCAATGTGACGTACAGACTTACAAAGGGCTTTTATTTTTCTTGTTACTAAAATATCCATTACTCACACCCTGGACTTATGAGTTTTAAGTCAGCCATAGAGTGTAACATTCAAGCAAACTGTACAAGGACCCGGGCTGCGACTTGAGGTTTTACGGGTTTTAATCCAACCTCAAGCTGCAGAACTGTCTCAGGTCTTACACGTTTTAAAGCTGCCTTAGAGAACAGTCGGACATTTTTTATTAAATTTGGGTCGTCCCCACCTTGTCAGTTCATGTCCTGGTCTTACGGGGATTAGCCCAGCCATAGGACGCAAATTCACACAGACCTATGGATACGATAGTAACAATTTTTATCAAAATTTTCACAGTAAAATTACACACATTTAAAAGCAAGCATTTTTTTGTAGTAAAACTGAGCACTTACTAAGGCGCACTTGCCATCACTAGCATGTTGCGGTATACAACAAGGTAAAAACGTATACATGTCGGGAACTGTCCAAGACTCGTCGAGTTCATGAACATTCCCGTGAAATTTGAAAAGAAATAACTTTTTCTCCAACCCTTTGGTATAGACTATATCAAAAGGTTTTAGTAAGCTACGAACTAGTTTGAATTTAAAAGGTACACATCCCTCCTCCCAAAGTATTTTGTGAAAATTACGCTCACACCAATTGTTAGCTTTCCGAGCAGCACTATTCAACTTACTTTCAGGATAAGGAGACTTGAAAACTATATTTACATTTACAAAAGGACCCACAACGACAAATTCTTTAACGATAAATCTATTCCGATTGTCTTTGAACCCATGAAACTCCACCACAGCCGGTGTCGACATGACTACTGTGGGTTTTGTCTTGACGGCTCCATCCTCTCAACTGAATAAATTAATTTAGTTTGATTATTATATATTATCCCCCCTCCCCTTTTATTACATAACCGTTCTTTCTGTACTTGTTAAAAGATTGTACATTAAATGTGCATCGTGAATTATTAAACAGTAAGCTGTAGTCTTGTCCGGTAAATTATTTTTAAATTCAAATTCGATGCGTACATCGATAGGTCCAGACTTGATTGAATCATTCTGCTTGGAGCAGTCAATTACAAAGATTGGACATTTCGATTTAAAAGTATCCAAGTCCATGATGGGTGAATTGGAAACACCGTAGTATGAAGACTGAAATTTTGCGTACATTTCATAGAATAAACTCCAATCACCTCGGATATTGTCGTAGGGATAGTAACTTGAATTGAGGTATAACTTGATATCCATTAAATCACAATGGTCAAAACCTGACATGTTCTTTTTTATGTTATTTTTCCTATCAGTTTGAAACGCTAGTATCACATAGCGGGGTTTCTCTATCTGCGATGACGTTTTTACAGTCCAATTATGTCTCTTTGTTTGTGGGAGCGTGGGATATTCGTGACACTCCCACGACCTAAAGGGAAGATGAATCGGTGTGTCTTTATCGACGAGTCTTAAAAGTTTTTCTTTGTAACTATCGGAAACAGTCAAGTGTGGCACACGCCAGTACAAGTCGGTTATTTCCAGAGTGTGTGATAGCGCATCCTCTGATAACATCACATCTGTGTTGTTGGCTGACCGCAGCAGAATCAATTCTTGTTTTATATTTACAATAATTTTCCTGTAATCTTCCATGAAACCAAAGAGTAATTTTAATGGAACGGCAAAAGTAAACTCAGTTGTATTTTTTTGATGACTCTGGACCGAACCAACAAGCATTTTCCAATGCATTTGTTTCATTCTGTCTAAGTGACAGTAAACTTTTAATAGTTGATACAACACCCAAGTTTTTAGTACGGTCCACTGTTATACCAGAAATTTCGTATCTAATATCTTCAAACAAGTACGCCATAGCGTTATTAATCAGAGACACGTCTGCGACTACACCGCCAACCTTTTTGGCTGTAATTTTACCAGAAATATGCAGAGAACTTTCAAACGGGGCAGTAATAATGTCCTGTTGACTGACGGCGATACGTATTTCATCATTGTTTTTGAAAGTTGAAGAGGCGTACGGTTTGTGTGTGTGATACTCACAGCTTGTAATAACATCGCTGTATTCGACTTCTCCCTCAATTTCCAACATTTTTTACTTTTATTTTAAATCCTAAGGATCTTAAAAGATTTCTATTGCTCGATGTTAACACCTGGAGTGTTTTAGGTCTAATGACCTGTTTTGGCACAGTTGTTTCCCTAAATACTAATCCCATTGCTTCGTCTTAAGTGTAAGCGTAACGAAATTGTTTCGTTTCTAAAGTTTATCAACTTCCCTTGTTGATCTCTCAACTCACAAGTAATGTAATTCAAAGCTTGCACACTCACAGGTAAATATATCACGTTATGAGGTGTTTCAATTATTTTGTAGCCAGGTGGAACTGACGGATAAAATTCGTGTATTATATGGCTTTCCTGACCGTTCTGATACGAGCCTCTTGTCACGTTACATGTGACTCGAACGACATTTACTGAGTTAATGTTAACTTCATTCTCAGACATGTGAGTTTTATTGGCTTCGTATACAGTTTTATTAAAACCGAGCAAGGTAGCCAGGCTGTTTCCTGTTTCAAAGTGAATGGGCTCGCTACAATTAATTTCGACTTTCAAAGTACTATTGTTTGGTTTTAAACTGAATTTTACACCAGTTTTTATGTTATTGTTAATGTAATTCTCTAAATCGCTAATCTCGTAGGAGCCAGTTGGAATTTTCATTACAGTGTCCCCGTAGTGGAATGTGTCGTTCACATTTTCTTCTACATTCGGTATTGAGTTGTACGTTGTGAGATCGATCAAACCAATTTCCCAATCACCTGTCGATAAATCGATCGAAGGAAATATGTCACAACTTAGCGTTGAACTCTGTCCACTAAGGCAAAACATTATCAACGAGGAACTCTAAACACAAGTGCCCGCAAAGTACTGAGTCAAAATCCTGTTGTCTTTCGTTGTTATACTTTATATTAACACTGGGACCCCAATACATAATCAATTCCATAGGAGGACGCAAGTTACCAAAACTGTCATAGTACAAAACCTCGTTACCTAGCTTTTTATAACAAACCCAATGTGTTCCTTCCCCCTGTATACTGTCCAAATTAATAATTGCGCTTTCGTTCAATCTAGGTTTATTCGGAAGTGTGTCCCTCATGTAAACACCTCGAAAGTGTGGAATGTTTAATTTTTTAGCGTAGGTAACGAGTTCGTGGTTTGATAGGGCATGTCCGGGAACGTAGACTAATTTGAAGTTTTTTTTTTCTTCTTGCAAGTGCATTTCTTTTTGTTTTTAGGTGCATTCTTAACACCTCGGCCTACCCATGGTCTTAGATACAAGCCCTCACCCTTCTTTCTCTTATGAGAACCGCCCAACTTTGCTTTCGCCTTCATGGCTGTTGTAACTACCCAAGCTGCGGCTTTCTCACCCACAGACGAATCTGATGCCTTAAACCTTTGCCAAGCTCGTTCGGCCAAGTCTCTGTCAGCTTGCGCTCTCCGCGCTGTGTCTGAATACTGTGAGTAGGCTATGTCGTGGGCTTTGCAGGCTTCGTCCAGACCGTTTATTCCCTGATCACCACGAGCTAATCTCTTCTTTAACTTGGTGCCACCTCCACAGTAACTGTATCCTGGCAGGTGAAGTTCCACTGGTAGTAGATCAATACCCCTGTTTAAGGCTGTTCCAGCTAAACTTCCAATTCCTTCGAGTGCACTAGATACAAGTCCTCTTCCACGACGTGACGATTTCTTCTTCATTATATGTGTCTCTTACGAAGGTTAGTTGAAGAATGAAGGGACTTAGCTATATTTCACTTTATATTACCCCTCACCTTGTTCACCGAAAATTTCAGTCCAGTTTATGTAGTTATCGGCAGTCAGTGTTTCTGTACTCCGCCCTTTAGCACCATGAATATGGGAAAAAAGTACTTGACCGAATTTTCTAAGTTGTTTTTCAGATTTAACGCTGTTTTCATAAATCCGCCCCTCCAGTGCACTAACCGTATCTTTAAGTGATGTCAGCACTGAACTTATAGTTGTTGTTTGTTGACCTAGTATTTCCAAAATATGCGATTTTGCTTCGGTTAACACTTTTAGGTTTACAGCCTCGTCCATTTCTTTCGCATCTCTAACAGATTTAATTCCCATATTATCAAAGTCCCAGTTGTCCTTGTGTTTCTTTGGACAGTTTGCCAGTAGATATGACTTGGTTACAGCATCTTGATTATCATGTGGGTCAGCTACAGAAACTAAACGTCGCTTTTCAAAACTCCAATAACTACTAGTTTTAACAGGAACGACAGCATCTACGTAACGTTTGGTCGCCGCATGATTCGGACCTGTAGGGTCCTTTACCCTTGTTATAAGCCTATCTCCTACGTTGACTGTTTTTTGTTGGTACAGTACACATTGTTCACCTATAGTTTTTAAATTCACGGCATCTCCGAGCTCCTTTGGTGATGCTAAATTTTCTATTCTTTTGTTACGTGCAGAATAGCTGTTTTGTAAGTTTGGCATTGTGTTAGCCTCAAAGTATGTTCTCGTAACAACATCGTTGTCTGCCACGGGCACACCGACGTTAACCATTCGTTTATTTTCAATATCATAGTTTCCTTCAGGTGTTAGTTTAAAACCTTCGCCCTGTGGTCCTTTGCCACTTACATTGCCCTCTGAGGGCAAGACACGTCCAAACTTGTCCACAGACATAATCTAACTGATGAAAATATACGTATGAAAATACTTTTTATACACAAAATAAGTATCCATGTTTACTAGTCGAATCTCAACTGACTAATGATTTGTAACGGCTATTACCAGCTCCTGATATAATTTTAGCTTCTTTTAATTCTTCGATTATGTTTTGAATTTCGTTCCTATGGTTAGCATTTCCGGCCTCTGTCGAAGCTATAATAAGTTTTAGTCTATCACATAATTCGTTTGGATTGTCCCAATAGGAAATGTCACGTGATCTAAAGTCTTTTAGCCCTTTACCGTACATTTGTTTGGGGAATAATACAGAAATTATGTTTTTATATTTTATGGACTTTGTCGGTCGGTTAATGAGATTATGAGGTAAATAACCTTTTCTATGCGCATTCGTTTTTATCATTACATCTTTATAAGCGTCCAAATCATCTTGTGTGTATACCTTTTCATCAGGTTGTCTTTTAAATAATAATTCGTAAAGGCCTTCGGTTCCTCTGTACTGTACATTGTTCAAGTGGATGTTTCCTTCGTTGTCAAATGTAAGCAGTTGATTACCCACCATTAATTTATCACCGTCTATATGTGGTCCGTATATGTTGTCCATTTTATTCTTAACACCGGCTTCGTCTTTTAAAAGTTTTAACATGTATTTTTGTGTTATGGGCGCGTTAAATGTCTCTAAAACGTACTGTGACGCCTCGTGAAACTTTGCGGGACCTTGTATCAATTGGCTAACTGAGGGTGGAGGGGGAGACGATGTTTCAAACACTTGTGTGTCTTGAATAAACGATGGTCCTTTAGGCGTTGACATATAGTCTGGCTTAAAATTATCCTGCTCGTCTACACTGAGGTCCATAGGCTCCTCCTTTGGTTCATTTTTTATATCTGCTTTGTTTCTAAGTTCAGTTAAAATTGGTTTGTACTGTTTTTCTAATGTTTGTTCGGTATACATGTTACCCAACTTGAAAGCACGATACTTGCGGCGGACAGCATCTTGCAGCTGTATAATTCTTCTCGTAAGAGTTTGATGTTTACTGTTTGGCGACATGTTACAAAGAGTTTGTTCTAGTTGTGGACCACACAGAGGCTTGTCACTAACTGTTGTTGAAAATTAAAGTAGGTCGTATTTATATTACGAGACTAGAAACTTGTCAAAGCTAACTCTGTATCTCCCTTTATCCAATTCACAGTCCTTACTAATACAGAAAAAACTGTACTTATCTTTCCAAGCTAAAGCGCACATTTCTCGAAACTTTTCAAAAGTCATGTCCATATTTACATGATCATTGTAAACATGTTTGAGATTTGTTTCGTCCTGTTTGAATAAAATAATCAAGTTTGTATTATCTCTCACCAACTGTTTGGGTATCCTACTATAGGTTTGTCCTATATAAAAGGAATCAATGTTATTATGTCGACCCATGGTAAAGTAGTTGCGTATATTATCGTGTTTTTCACATGCAATGTCGTCAAAAATCATAATAGAATTGTTTTTAGCTTCTTTAGGTGGTATGACTTTAGTGTTTTCATCAAATACAAAGTATCCAATTTCCTCGGGGAAAACACTTTTTAAAAATTGATACTTGGGTTGATATAGGGACTTTGAGAAAATGTAAACATTTTCGAACCTTAATCCGTTTGGATCGAACAACATGTTGAAAACAACGTTCGTTTTACCACAATTACTAGGTCCAGCCACTATGCACCTTATAGTGGATGGAAATAATGGTCCGTGTTTAATGTCACTACCTGTGCGTATAGTGTACATGTCAAAGTTTTCGATAGGTAGCTTTGTGTCCTGTTCAATAACACGCATTGTTGAGTTATGAATGAAAGTGTAAGGGAAGCCTTTATTTATACCAAGTCTTTCTTGTTCACCCATGTATTGTGTTTACCGTCATATCCTGCCCATTTAACTAATACTTTGTTTCCTTTTTTTCTAAGTACTTTTTCAACCAGGTATACATCATCTGTTTTGGATTTTTGTAGCTCTTTTTCGTAGAAACTTCCTTTGATGACGTCACCAGTATGGTCTTTGAGGAGGTAGGTTGTAGGAATAGTAGTTTGGACTTTGTACACAGTAAATATCTCGTTAGTTCAGTTGGGTAGGTATCCTTTGTCAAATACTTTTTTATACTTACTTATCCTCACCTTGTCACCTACTTTAAAACGGACCTTTTTATCCACTTTCTTGTATTTTTGTCTATTTTTATTAATGTTTTTTCTGACTATGTTTTCGTTTCTTTTGTTCACATGACTTGGAGCCATGCCAATAGTTTTGTGTTTTCTTGTGTTGTATTCTTCCAACAAAGAAGGTAGTATCTTGACCCATTGATACTTACCTTGCTCCGTGAACTTTCGCCACATTAATGCTTTGAGACTGCGGTTGAACCGCTCTACGATGGACGCCTTCTTATCACTGTAGCTCGAGTAATGGTTTATACCATAGCTATTCATCAACTTTGTGAATCCTACGTTGTAGAATTCTTTACCCGCATCTGTTTGTAAATGTTTCATTTTATTGGACTTTAATACGGGTGTTATGGCTTTAACGATTTCCTGTCCAGACTTGTCCTTGACTGGTATTGCGTAAGCGTATTTGGTAAAGCAGTTGATTACTGTGAGAATGTACTTGTAGCCCTTGTTAAACTTTGAGTATGGTATCATTTCGACCAAGTCAGCTTGGAACAAGTCTTGTATTCCTTTAACTTCTACAGGTCTAGTAGGGAATTTTTTTCTAACTGGAGCATGTAGCTCCCTTGCTATCTGCTCTCTTACACTCATAGTGGAAGAATGGAAGGGTTTAGGTAAAGTTTAAAAATTTATTTGGTTTTTTTGGTGTATGGAGCCCCATCCTCGCTCCATACGGTGACAGTCGACCATAAAAATAATAGAAATAAAGTTTACTGCCTCCCTGCCAATTGTAAAGCCTTACCTAACGAGCAACACACATTCGCTTTTGGATACGGGTTTTTACGCCCCAGAGCCACATTCGCTTTTGGATACGGGTTTTTACACCCCAGAGCCACATTCATACAGTTACTCGAAAGGTACAGGCACTGTTAGTTGCAAAATTCAGCTAATTATTTCCACAAACATCTCTACCAGCAAATTGAATTAAAGGTAGGCCATTAACATACCTACAGTTTGGAGAGTATTTTTTATGCTCATCAAATGGAACATCACCCTCTTCCCAACATCCAATATGTATACCACATGAGAAACAGCGAACTGCATCGCTATAATTTAAATAATAAAAGCCGGCTTTTACCATTACATGTGGGTTGAGGAATGGGACTGGCCAATTTAGAAAAGTGTCCAGCCTCACGTTTTCAAAGTGATACTGTGGTGGACCGTCTTTTTTAGAAAGGTAAATTTGTATCAAGTATTGTTGAATTGATTTTGGAAGGTTTAATTGTTTAATTTCGAAAAGATTGTTAAAGGTTTTACAAAGTTCCACTGCAGCGAGAGAGGCAAGTGAACCGATTGACGCCATTAGTGCGAGTGATAAGAAAGGAAGGAGGTAAGGGAGTGTTGGACAGTCATGGGGTAACGGAAGCAGATGTGATAACAGATGACCTTTGAGGTCAGTGTTACATTAATCAGCACAACATGGACGCTCCACGTGCATATCAACCACATGTTAACCCTAGAGGTCAGGTTTAGTGATAACAACGATAAAGCCCGGCCATATTGCGTTTGTTATGGTGTATATTGTCACAGAGTAGCAAGTCCATGTGCATGCGTCACCCACGCACAGCTGATGCCACCAGGTCCGCTCCGATTGACGTTGCCGCTAGGGGCGCTGCGATCGAGTTGAGCACATAGAGTATATGAAATATTAATTTTATTATAGTGTATGAAATATTAATTTGTTATAGTGTATATATGAGTAGAGTAGCAAGTCCATGCGCATGCGCGCCCGACCAGCAGACGACGTGTGCATCATAGGCTAAGAGCGTACGAAGGTAGCCGACGGTCGCCGGAAGTACCCGAAGGGAAAGACCACCATGTTGGATGAGGAATTTTAGGAGGGAAAGACGTCATATTGGACAAAAAAAGTGAATTTTATATAGTATAACATGGAAAAAGACGTCATATTGGACAAAAAAGTGAATTTTATATAGTATAACATGGAAAAAGACGCCATATTGGACAAAAAAAGTGCATTTTATATAGTATAACATGGAAAAAGATGCCATATTGGACAAAAAAAGTGAATTTTATATAGTATAACAAGAGAAAGACGCCATATTGGACAAAAAAGTGAATTTTATATAGTATAACATGGAAAAAGTTAGGTTAAGACTGTATTTTATATAGTGTATCTTATATAGTATAACAAGGTTAACAGTGCATTTTATATAGTATAACACGGAAAAAGTTAGGTTAACAATGAATTTTATATAGTATAACAAGGTTAACAGTGAATTTCATATAGTATGATGTGGGAATTTGGAGGGAAATTTGGGAATTTGGAGGAAAATCGGGAAAATTGGGGAAAAAGTAAGGTAATTTCGGGAAAATCAGGAATTTGGGGGAAAATCGGGAATTTTGGGGAATTCCGGGAAAAGCGTGGGAAATTTGGGAATTTGGCGGGAAATTTGAGGTTAGGAAAAGTGAGGTTAGAAAATTTGGCGGGAAATGGGCGCCGCCATCTTGGATCCGGCCGCCATCTTGGATCCGGTTCCGGCCGCCATCTTGGATCCGGTCACGTGACCGCCGCCATCTTGGAAAAGTCACGTGACTGAGTCCAGAAAAGTGAGTCTTGTTCGCTCACCAATTCACTACTTGTAAGAGTTGACAGCCTCGATGACTTGGCCAAATTGGAATAAGCATTAAGATCAAATATAGTTAAATACATAGTATGGTTTTAGATCAGAAATAGGTAGTATTAGTAAACTTAAACGTATGTATGTGTTTAAATTTTTTGGGTGTGTGTGTGTGTGTATGTACATGTAAGGGTGCAGGAGTATGTATGTATATACATATGAAATAAGTATGGAAATGTTAAATTTGGATAATGATTCTAGGTGGCCAACTCATTGTGACTTAGATTCTAATTTTTTTCAAGATAATATTAGTAGTATACATTTTTTGCATGTTAATATAAGGAGTATTAGAAATAAATTTAGCTTATTTGAATCTATGATAAATGCAGTAAAAGCAAAGATTAATATAATAATTTTAAGTGAGGTGTGGATTAAATCAGAAGAGGTTTCTTTCTATAAATTACCGGGTTACAATTTGTATAGTAAGTGTAATGATAATTATGCAGCGGGGGGTGTTATTGTATATATAGATTGTAAGTTTGGTGTTAGAGAAATAGACCTTGGAATGAAAACTACAGATTGCCTGGTATTAGAAGTAAAAAAAATAGATACATATTTCACCCTCATAGCTTTATATAGAATGCATAGATTTACAATTAAACAATTTTTAGTTGATCTGGAAGAATTGCTTATTGATATAAAACACTACTGTTTTTTAATTGGAGACATTAATCTGAATTTACATTGCAATTCAATAGAGCGTGAAAATTATGTAAGCTTAATGAGTAACTTCAGTTTTGTCCCGCTAATTAAACAAACCACCAGAGTGGGTTATAATTCAAAATCCTGCATAGATCACGTTTTTGTAAGACACAAAAATATAAATGCCGTTTCAGCAGCGATATTTGATGTGGGACTGTCCGATCACTACGTAATAGGCTTAAAATTACAGATAGAAAAAGAGATTGCTGAAGAACAGCCAAATTTGAAAGAGCATGTAACAACTGATTTCGACAAGGTTTTGTTGGAGCTTGAAAAATGCAACTGGGACCAGATATTGAATAATAAAGATATTAACGTATGTATAGATAGGTTTTATGATAGTGTAAATAAATGCTTAGAACATAATTCGTTGAAACGTGTTATTGACAAGAAATTTGTAAAAGCAAAGGAAAAAAGCCCATGGATCACGAACAATATTTTAAGAAAGTTAGATTTGAGAAATAAACTGTATAAGGGTGTGAAAAAGAGGCCATATGATTTAAAATTTAAAAATTATTACAATACCTTTAATACAGCGCTGACTAAGGAAATAGATTCAATTAAAAACGATTATTATCGAGACAAATTCAGACAATGTAATGGAAATACAAGGGAACAATGGAAACTAATTCATAAATTAACTGGTGAGAAGGAAAGAAAGCCGCTGAGTAGAATAGTTCTCGACAACGGAAGGGTGGTGGATGATAAGCAGGAAATGTGTGACGAAGTAAACAATTACTTTGTTAACATTGAGCCGATAACGCCAACTGATAGCTCTGTAGTAGATACAAGCTTTCCTGGGCAATGTGGTTCATTCTTTATATCCCCAATAACTAGAGATGAAATAGAAAAAACTATAAATAGTTTAAAAAATAAAAAGTCATGTGGTATTGACAATTTATCAGTATATATTATTAAAAAAATCTCTACTAAAGTATCACATGTTTTGGAGTACATATTTAATTTAAGTTTTGAAACAGGTGTATTTCCTGAAAAATTTAAAAATAGCATAATTATTGCCATACCAAAAAAACGGAATTCAGAGCAAGTAGACAATCTAAGACCTATAAGCCTTTTGCCAGTGTTGTCTAAGGTATTAGAAAAGTTAATGAAAAGTAGATTGATTGATTTCCTTAACAGTAATTCCTTTTTTTGCAATAGACAATTTGGCTTTACAAAGGGAAAATCTACTGAGACTGCACTTTTAGGATTTATAGACATAATATATGAGGCATTAAACAGCAATAAAAAAACATCGGCGTTGTTTATAGACTTTAGAAAAGCATTTGACATGGTCAACCATGATATACTTTTGAAGAAATTAGAAATGGCTGGAATAAGAGGTATTCCGCTTAACTGGTTCAGATCATATTTGATGGGAAGAAAACAGATAGTAAACATTGGCAAATTATATAGTGAGCCAAAAACTGTAAAAAAGGGCGTACCACAGGGATCGGTACTATCTGCTAATTTGTTTTTAATATTTATAAATGGCCTGTTAACACAAAAGTTTTATGGTAAAGTGACAGCTTTTGCAGACGATGTTGCTCTTACATACGCAAACTACGACAAAGAGATAGTATATAATCAAATGATGCGAGACCTTGATCTACTAAATTCTTGGTGCAATTCAAATTGTATGTTAGTGAATGTATCTAAGACAAAGTACATTAATTTTGGTTTTGATAGTTTTGAGTTTGCTTATAATATCAAATTTCACGATAAAATGTGTAAAAATAGAAATACTTGTAACTGCCAAGAAGTGCAAAAAATAGAGGATTTCACTTATTTAGGAATAAGAGTGGACCAAAGGCTGTCATGGAAACAACATATCACTCAACTGAATAACAAGTGCAGGTCAAGCATTAGAAATTTTTATTTTGTAAGACATGTATGCGATGTGGATTTATTGAGATCACTTTATTATGCACTAATACACTCAAAATTACAATATGGAATTTCTTGCTGGGGAGGTACATTCAAGACACACATAGAAAAATTAAAAATAACTCAGAATCACATAGTTCGTGTATTGCTGTTTAAACGGAGACGCGAAACAACATTTCCACTTTATCAATCTTTAAAAATTCTTCCAATGCGGCACTTGTACATATTTAAAGTATTAAGATTGTTTTATATCAAAAGTGGGCAAAACAGAAATGAAAATGTGCAAAATCCAGGCTATTTGACTCGAAATATTTCATGGGGAAATGTTAGAAGGCCTAGAGTAAATAAAGATGTGTTTAAAAATTCCTATCTTTTTTTAGCACCAAAATTATACAATTTTTTACCCATAGAATTAAAGCAAATTATGAGTACAGTGAAATTTTCAAAAGAATTAAAAAATTGGTTACTTGATCAAAAAGATGTACAAAACATGTTTGATGTTATAGTTTAAATTTAAAAATCTTTAGAAAAAATAGTAAAAAGTAATATTAAGAGTTGCCTTATATATTGTAGTATGTTCTTTTTGTTCATTATTAGTATAGTATAGTGTAAACTTGTAAAGATAGAATTTTAGGTTATGATTAGGAATAAAATAAATCTAATAATAGTAACACTATTTTGTTAAGTTGTTTTTTTTTTTTTTTGTTAAGTTGTTTTTTAAGGGGAATATTGTGTTTCGTTTTGTATTGGAATAAGGATTGCCAAATGCCACAGGAGCCACGTTATCAGTAGAAGCAACATAATGACTGATAATTAGTGACAGGCATAGTGGACACCAGCCATCATTACTGGAAGAGATGGCGGTATTTATTTCCATAGAAACTGTATGTTTGATTTGTAAAACTGAGGAAATATATTCATTTATTCATTTATTCATATAACGGGAGTGAACGTCACACAACACAAATGTATGTACAAAATTACAAATATTATGACGATGTTTGTAAATATTGTCATAACGTAATAAATTTGTGTTGTGTGACGTTCAATTGTATTGTTAAATATTTTATTGGAAAACAATTTCCAAGAATAAATTAGAGCTATGTATCTCTTTAAAAAAAATGCGAGGCCGATCTCCTCTTTACTCTTAATTTATCCCACATAATATTTTCTTGGTGCGGGGAACATATCAGACCGAGTAAGGGAGAGAACTACTTCAGTACAGAACTGATCTTTATTGGTGCGGGGAACATATCAGACCGAGTAAGGGGGAGAACTAGTTCAGTACAGGACTGATCTTTATTGGTGCGGAGAACATATCAGACCGAGTAAGGGGGAGAACTACTTCAGTACAGAACTGATCTTTATTGGTGCGGGGAACATATCAGACCGAGTAAGGGGGACAACTAGTTCAGTACAGAAATTATCTTTATTGGTGCGGGGAACATATCAGACCGAGTAAGGGAGAGAACTACTTCAGTACAGAACTGATCTTTATTGGTGCGGGGAACATATCAGACCAAGTAAGGGGGAGAACTAGTTCAGTAAAGAACTGATCTTTATTGTTGCGGGGAACATATCAGACCGAGTAAGGGAGAGAACTACTTCAGTACAGAATTGATCTTTATTGGTGCGGGGAACATATCAGACCGAGTAAGGGGGAGAACTAGTTCAGTACAGGACTGATCTTTATTGGTGCGGGGAACATATCAGACCGAGTAAGGGGGAGAATTACTTCAGTACAGAACTGATCTTTATTGGTGCGGGGAACATATCAGACCGAGTAAGGGGGACAACTAGTTCAGTACAGAAATGATCTTTATTGGTGCGGGGAACATATCAGACCGAGTAAGGGAGATAACTACTTCAGTACAGAACTGATCTTTATTGGTGTGGGGAACATATCAGACCGAGTAAGGGGGAGAACTAGTTCAGTACAGAACTGATCTTTATTGGTGCAGGGAACATATCAGACCGAGTAAGGGGGAAAACTAGTTCAGTACAGAACTGATCTTTATTGGTGCGGGGAACATATCAGACCAAGTAAGGGGGAGAACTAGTTCAGTACAGAACTGATCTTTATTGTTGCGGGGAACATATCAGACCGAGTAAGGGGGAGAACTAGTTCAGTACAGGACTGACCTTTATTGGTGCGGGGAACATATCAGACCGAATAAAGGAGAGAACTACTTCAGTACAGAACTCATCTTTATTGTTGCGGGGAACATATCAGACCGAGTAAGGGGGAGAACTAGTTCAGTACAAAACTGATCTATATTGGTGCGGGGAACATATCAGACCGAGTAAGGGTGAGAACTAGTTCAGTACAGGACTGACCTTTATTGTTGTGGGGAACATATCAGGCTGAGTAAGGGAGAGAACTACTTCAGTACAGGACTGATCTTTATTGGTGTGGGGAACATATCAGACCGAATAAGGGAGAGAACTACTTCAGTACAGAACTGATCTTTATTGTTGCGGGGAACATATCAGACCGAGTAAGGGGGAGAACTAGTTCAGTACAGGACTGACCTTTATTGGTGCGGGGAACATATCAGACCGAATAAGGGAGAGAACTACTTCAGTACAGAACTGATCTTTATTGGTGCGGGGAACATATCAGACCGAGTAAGGGGGAGAACTAGTTCAGTACAGGACTGACCTTTATTGGTGCGGGGAACATATCAGACCGAATAAGGGAGAGAACTACTTCAGTACAGAACTGATCTTTATTGTTGCGGGGAACATATCAGACCGAATAAGGGAGAGAACTACTTCAGTAGAGAACTGATCTTTATTGTTGCGAGGAACATATCAGACCGAGTAAGGGGGAGATCTAGTTCAGTACAAAACTGATCTATATTGGTGCGGGGAACATATCAGACCGAGTAAGGGTGAGAACTAGTTCAATACAGGACTGACCTTTATTGGTGCGGGGAACATATCAGACCGAGTAAGGGAGAGAACTACTTCAGTACAGGACTGATATTTACCTACCCTATTTCTAGCTCAGTTACAAAGTCATGACGCCTAAATACTAAGATCGGCTAAGTACTAAGTACTAAATACTAAGACCACTTGGCTGCTGGCTCTCTCACTGTAAAGACTAGTTTATATTAATTAGTATTGACGTTACTTAGGGCATCTTTAGAGTCTATTTCAAACAAATAAAACTATGACAGTTTAAAGTATATTTTTTTCTGAATACTAATTTCCTTAATTTTCCAGCAATAAGAACAGTACAATTTAGTGTGTGATATTATTTTTGTTCTTTTTATTGGAAATTATAATTTTAAACTAGAATATTGATGTTTATTGCACATGATTTGTAATTTTGATATAATTTAAAATTGGTAAAGTGACTATAGTAAACATTATAAATATTACTGTAATAAAAATTCTCTAAGCTTTTTTAACCACATGCATTTTTAATTTCTCAAACGATCACTCTATCAATATAAACTGACTTGTTTGTTATGCCATATTTCAATTAGTTAGATAATTTCAATTAAACATAGCCAGCCAACAGCACTGATTTTTACAAACATATTTTTTTGTTTCGTGTTCTACCTATCTACAACTACGTATGAATAAATGTTTTAATGTTACAAAATTACTTCTGTCACTTATGCTATATAGACGCTATACCTAATTTCTCATCTTTCTCCTTTCACTTAGTAAAGAAATAAATATATTAATAAAAGACAAATTAATACTATTCTCAGTAGACAAAAAATGTCTCAAGTCATATGCTACTAAGAAAAGAAGACATAGACGTTTAATCCAAAAACCGTGCTCTCTGGTCTCTGATGGCGTATGACTAAAGGAAGTATTCGATGTCTTTATTAAACTAGTCTTGAATGTATGACAATACAAAAACCGTAAATACGAGAAGTAATATTTGGTTTAAAATAAAGATACCCAAAACCTGTAATAAGCTTACATCTTCTTTTTGTAAGACGAAGACTTCCGTTAGGGCATAGTTAATCTTTGTTTGCAACATCCATGTTTCCTTACAGGCAATGTTATTACATAAAGTACCATTTTTAATTGGTTTGTTACTTTTGTGAGTGTGTCCCATTAAACTCTTTTTTAACTTTACAAAGTAATATGCATAAACATGGCAGCATATAAAGTTTTTATACACATAATAATATACAGTATGTTATTTTCTGTATTAGAGAATAAATTTTTATGTTTTTTTATATATGTAAGTTGTTATTGGAATTTTCCAAATGGAATTACATAGAGAGAATGTAAGTAAACTAAAACAAGACAGAGTTTATGAAATTATGTCATCATTAGTTTTTATTTTTCAAACGCTAAACTGTTTTATTATTTACAATTTATAATGCTCAACAAATGTTAATAAAAGATTACGTTAATGTACAACATTTAAAACAATTTTTTTTAACCATTTTAAATGCTTTAAAAAGAACAAATTTTTAAAATTATTCCACAAATTTTAATTAAAAAAGCGCTCTCATCAGTTTTGATTAAATACTATCTTTAATTAACAAAATATATTTAATTAAATGTTACATTACATTTAAATAAAGATATTTTGCTAGTAGAACATTTCAGTTTAATTTAAATAATTATAGTACGAGAACAGAGAATAAAAAAGTGTAAAGTAAAAGTTATATGTTTGTTGGAACTTCCCCAAAAAACAGAATTCATTAGTACCATCCAAAAAGTATGCCAATGTTGCATCACCACAATTCAGGTTATTAATGGGCAAGCGGTCCATCGCCATCGTACGTGCATAGGTGGGTGGGAGGGTCATTACAACCTAACATGTATGGGTGGGTGGGTGGGTTGACATCTATACGTGTTTTTACTTTCTTCTCATATGTATATGAAAACCCTTTTATATAGTAACTTAAATACCAAGGTACCAAAATAGCTGCCTGTTGCAAACATTATTGCTTTATTAATTAACTTAACGATTCCTTAAAATCGGTACTGAGGGGATTAATAAGGACCTGGGTCTTGGAGTACGCAGTATTATGTATACCACAGTGGTTTACTTGGTACTGACTTTCGAAAATACTTATATACGTACTGAATTAAGAAAAGTATATGAAAATGTGCTGTATACAACTATTATGCACTTACTTATATGTAAGTCCCATGTACACTTACATATATAAGAATGCTATAACTATTTACTATATGTTCTATGTAATGAATGGTCATTTACAGATAGTTTTTAAAAAACCAATACTAAATATATTTTTGAAGCATACATACCAAATTTAAGGCAAATAGGTCTCTAAAATATTACAATACACAGTTAAAAGTCACTCGCCTTTTTTCTCTAAAACCTCTCTAGGAGAGTTTCTTCTCCAACTCCCTCTTTTTCATCCTTTAATTTCTGCTTACTCCCACACTGATACTCAAAAACGTCAGTTCACAAGGCTGTACTTTACTTTTATCCAAATTGACATAAGTCAAAACCTATTTCTTCGATCAATATGTCAAAATCGGAACAAAATGGGTCTTTTACAGTACTTTTTGCATCTTAGTGGCAGATATCTTCTTTTTACCAGCCCTCTGATTGCCCTAAAGAATAACCCCGCTTGTCACCGTGGTGTAATTTAATTCCTTTTTCAACCCTCCTCACCCTTCCTTTATCACAATCCCAAGGTACTTAATGTACCTTCTTCAATCCTTCCTATCTTAGTGTCAGTTCTAGATAATTTCTCCCCCTCATTCTTTTCATCACTCTTTCCAAGATTGAACATTGTTCCACTTCCTAAACAATTTATAAAACGACGTTCACTCACCGTTCTGAAAAAATTTGTTGGTTTAGTATCCTAAAGTTATGTCAAAATATACTCGTATGGTTGGTAAAATCTTTAACAAATACTTATGGAAAGAGTTAAAATAAAAGTGAACACGTACTCAGCATTGGGTAATTAAATTTTTATTTATTCATTTTATTTTTTTTTATCTCTGATGTTACAGAGGAAGTATTTTAAAAGTTAAATGCATTGCCCTTACTTTTGATGAGGGAAATAAATATTATTTTCCTCCTGCATTTGAGGAGCAATACTATATTGGTGACGGCCAATTTCGTGATATTCAGAAAAATCATAATGGTCTTACGTTATTATCATTATTACTAAAATTGTTTTGGATATCATTTTAATGGATTTCGTTTTGATAGGACTAACTTACCACTGGATGTTATTCAGAAAAAGTTTAATTTTGAAACTTCAGCTGATCCTTTTTGATAACTCTTTTTCCAGTCCTTAATACTATTATATTCTTTAAGTATATGAATGTAGCAATAATTATTAATACTTTTATAGTTTAATTCAGTATTTTATAAGACTACGCTAAAAATCAATATTATGAGCGTAGTTATAGTCTAAATTGCAGACCACACCTTAGTAAAAATGTAGTCCTTGAAATGTTATTTTCCTAATAGTAATAAGCAAGTTACTAATATGTTATAATTTTACTACGGTAAAAGTACCATACATACTAAAGCAAACATAAATTGAAAAAAATATAATAAACCAATTATTATAGTATTAGTATACATAAGTGTAGAGTTTAACGTAAATTGTATAAAACACATTTGCATTTTATGGTCAAAGGCACAAATGATAATCTAGTCGTATCTCATATGATAAAGCTTGGGCAAACTGGGTCCCTAAAGACTATTTAAACACTCGACCAAAGTTTGCTGCTATCATTAGTAGGTAGTACATTGTTATATTGTAGATTGCAACCCTAATTCTAGACACAAATGGGAATTACATACAGTATATCTCATCGTATTTAAAATTAATGAAACCTGGCCCCCTAAAGACTAACTTAACATTTGTCCATATTCTATTACTATCGGTAGTCAATTTGCTATATGTTTGTCTACAGACATAATTTTAAAAATAAAAGAGTATGAAAATAGATAACACATCATATCTCATATTAAACAAACACGTTAGCGTCTGCATAAAGACTACCTTACCCTTGACCACAGTTCTTTACTGACACTGGCCAGTTTCCAGTTACTATATTGTAGACAGCAAACCTTATATTAGATACTTAAGGGAATTTAAATGGAACATTTTTTCATATTTAATCCGAACAAAGTTCGGCTTCCTAATGACCAACTAAACATTTAATCACAGTTCACTATTGTTGTTAGTTGGTTGCCAGTTCCTATATGGTCGAATAGCAACGCAGTTACACAAACCAATTGGTTCAAAACTTCTAGAATTATTAACCTAATTTTTAAGGAAAATAATTATTTTCTAACGTCCTAAGTTCATTGTTAGTCAACAATATATTGTAAAATAAATACATCTTTTTTCCCCACCATCAATCTTATGTGTTTCAGCACCCCGGGCCG